>CM040244.1:103819513-104094513 GCA_022545495.1 Chrysanthemum lavandulifolium
AAATATCTACACATAGGAAATCAACTCTTACAGTGTCCACTATGATTTTGTTGAACTTAAACCTATGAACTCACCAACAGAAGTTGACCTTTTAGCATGATTTCTCGTATTTGAGAGATGTTTGGGATACGTGATCGGTGGAAGCTTGGCAAGAAGGCGGGTTCAAGGATCATTTCGACTGATAAACTTTGGGGACCTATTTTATTAAACTATGTTTTGGGCCTAATATTTATACTTTTGAATTAAATGTTTTGAATATTTAAATTTGGGATTGGTTTTGAATGGTTAAATGATTATCTTTTACTATACTTGTGTGCGATACCAATCCAATATTAACGCCCCGAAAACTTGATTAAGTCTTCCGTTGTACCGAGATTTGGGGGTGTTACAACAACGCGTTAAGATAAAGTGTGACAATTCAACCGACCAATAAAAGATAATTAGGAGTAATAATATCTAGGTAAACACATTTTAATCATCATACGAGCACACATCAAATAGACATAGCTACCGTAGTCACTAGATAATTAGATAAGAAGAAGTAATCGGTAAAAGTACCACCCCAACCAATTGCCCCGAGATATTTACCTTAGCTCAAAACCATAAAAGATAAAAAGAATCATCCTTAACCCCCACCTTCTCGTCATACATTTCTTACTAGCATTCCTATTCCCCGAGAGAACGATATCAATCCCTAAGGCTTACCCAATACTACACTACAACGATTAGGTTCACTGCCTAGGAGGTTGAAAAACTTACTCGAAGAAAAGGAAGTTTCCTTTGACCCCGAACGCGCTCCTTACGCGCATCAAGTTTTTGGCGCCGCTGCCGGAGAATAGAATAGCTAGTTAGATCTCTATCTCGTTTAGGTTCCCTTGCTTGATTCATATCAAGTAAGATTTTTTTCTCATTTTCATTAGCTTCCTTGTAGTCTATCCCCCTTCTTCATGACTTTGTTCATAACCCCATCACTTTTCATCGTGGAAGGTAATAACCCACCACCTAATCAACCACTTCCACTCAAACCACAACCAATTGACCAAAATACCTCCAACCGCCGTCAGAACCGTAATGTTAGAATCAATGAGCTTCAAGATTTGCGTGGGGTATTTAAGAATAGAATTAGGGATGTCATGAAAAGGCGGTTAGCACTTCAATTGTTGGCTCAATGATTAGCAATAGTTCAAGGGGTGAATTAGTAAATGAAAGTGAGAATGAGGAGACTAGTGCCTAATTTAATTGCTATCCCACTAAGGAAGAAGTTTCATACCACCAATACATAATCGACAATCCTCGATCACCCATCATTAGAATATGCCCAAAGATTAGGAGAGGAAATCCCTGGAACATAAAGATCCCTTGTATGATTGGATATAGGAATGTCGAGCACACTTACATAGATACGGACTCTCCCATCAATGTGATGTCATCAGCTGTTTACAATGACATAATGAATGAGCGACTTAAGATTAGGAGGGACCCTAAGTATCTCGGTGGGATTTGCAATTTTGTGGGAAGGGTCAAGGATGTACACGTCTTTATAGGAAACTTCACCTACTTAGTTGATTTTATGGTCCTAGAAGATATATGATGTGTCATCGATTATAGCTTGTCCCAAGTCGTGTTAGGAAAACCATTTGTTGAAAAATCTAAGTTAAGCTATAACAAGTCCGAGGGAACGATTAGATTTGCGGAAGGGGATGATGAAATTACATATAGGATGCCTTGGAAGATGAATGGTTATGGCCCTCTATCCCTCTATGAACGAGATTACATTAGAGCTTTTGAGGAAAAGAGCAAAGAAGATGTTGAAAAAGGCTTGAACTTTATGTGGGAGAAAAGGAGGCTCTACTATAGGGATTGTTTGACCTAGGACCTAGGTATAGAGTAGATGAGAATTATGTCAATATGATAGAGTTTTCATTAAGGATGAAAATGAGACAACGAGCACGACTTCGAGTCTAGCTACAAGACTCATAAATAAAAGCGCCGGGAGGCAACCCACGCTAATTGTTTGCTTGTTTTGTGTCGATATCTTTTCATTGTTGTTTATTCTCATGTTAGACTTTGTGAAAATGCTTTATTTTGTCTTTAACCTCGCCTTAATTACATATAAAGGTATTTTACAAAAGATAAGTGTAGGAAGATCACATACGCTTTTAAAGAACATGAACATAAGAATTACAATTAGTGAAATTGATATATGTGTGTTTGTTAGAGTCAAATGCTTGTATCGAGTCATAATGGATGTTTTGCGTGAATTTTTCCGTGTTTTAAAGATGTAATTTTCTAGAATTTTTCCAAAAACGCAGCAGCATCGAGCCTGTCAGACAATCCGACGGCGTCAGATTAAAGCCCTGACGACCAAAGTTAAGCGTAAACAATTTATCATTTTTTTCATTTTCTGTGCTACTTATAAATTTTTTGGAAATTCCCGGGTCTTAATTTTCCAGAAAAACTGTAAACATCCATTCCACAAGCATTATATCTTACTTGCTTTCTAGTGTAGTTGTGTCATATATAGTTTTACCGCCGATTTTACACGAAGGTTTCATTTGTTTTCTTAAGTGTGCAGGTTATATTTGGCAAGAAGAAGAAATACAACATAAAATGAAGCTTATTACTTATGCATTCTTCTTGAAAAAGAATTTAACCGCAACTTCACACGGATCCTACTGAGCTAATCAGGAGGGTACTAGTTTCTTTTCCTTATTTACCTTCCTTTATCATAACTTTGATACTTTCGGGGAACATTTGGGACAATGTTCGCTTTAAGTGTAGAGAGAGAATAAAACGGAACTTAGAAACTATTCACCACTTGATTATTTGTCATGTCCTTGGTAATTTGTGTAATAAACTATGAGAAATATTCGTTAGGGCAATTTTAGCACCAAATTTAAATTTTTTATGACATGTACGAGCTAAACTTTAGTCTTAATAAAGCGCCTCATGTATAGGAATTATATGACTAGCACAAAACCGCTTACCACTCAAATTCCACCCCAAAATGCGAGGTTCGCCTCAGATCTTTAGGAATAAAAGCATTCACCTTTAATGCTTAGAGTTTACCGTAGTATAATAGATTCTAGAACTTGTTTTGTGATGCATTCCGAGATCGATAGTGAGACTACATTTGTGTAGTTAGGAATAACTAAATGAAAAGAGGCATTAGGATAACCCTTGTTTGAAACCTGTATTATAATTACTTCTTCCACATCGGTCGAGTAATTACCCCACACCCTTGCGATGTACTCATCTTTAGTACACGATACCCCTAGTTAACCCCTCAGAGCCTATCCTTTTCGTGGTTCTCGTGATGTTTTGGTTTTCCGGAATATCAATGAAGAACATGCCCAAATGTACACCAAAATTGCCTTAGCCTACCTTGTATGTACTCACCTTTAGTGCATTATTGTTATAATTACTAAACCCTTAGTTCAAATATCTAGTTACTTGCATGGTTGCTAAGTCGAGTCATATCTTTTGTACACGCTTTGGGATGATTGGGACTCATGGGTAAAAATAATATTTTATGGAGTAACGGAAAAATGATAAATTCAAATTCCCTTTGTCTACGTAATTAAATACTCCAAGTGTTTTGATCTTTTCAATTCGGGTCAATTAGTGTTAGAGAAATAAAAACTCAAGTGTAGGGATGCTCCTATAAATCCTTTATATTTTGATGTTATCGTAGAGGATGGTAGAGTAAAAATGTATGAAAAAAAACGAAAAAAAAGAGTGTTCAAAAAAATGAAAAAACATACGGGCTACCATCCTACATCTATCTTTATGTTTATGTCTTTGAATTTACGTTTTTTTTTTTGCTTCAAGTTATCTAGAGTTTAGTGAGTCGAGTCTTGGCTTAGTAACGCCACGCTTTTCATGCTTGTAACATAAGCTTTTTGACTTGCCACCACTAAATATCCCCTATCCAACAAAACCCTTTATTTTCTTACCGTAAGCTTAACGTTACAACCCTTGTAAAGACCTCTTAGATAGTTGTTCCTAGGTGCTTACGCCAAAGCGTGGAGGTTTGATCTAGTCTCAAGCTTATGGTAATCTATGTACTATGCCGTGTAATGAGTGTTTATCTTCCATTTTCATTTATTATATTTCATATAAACCCGAGAGATGAGAGAATCCAAACACCACTTGTGAGGTGCTAGTGTATAATTTCCGTGCTTGTTATGACTATTATGTGCTTTTACTTGTTGTGAATTATTTTAAACTCATGCTTCATGCCCCTAACTTATAAATTGATTGGTTAAAGCACATTTGCTTGAGGACAAGCAAATACAAAGTGTAGGGATATTTGATAAAGATTTAAATGTACGCTTAGGGGTCATTTAAGCCCTAAATCGACCACTTTTATATCCGCCAACGCTTAATTTCGCTCCTTTTACTTTTTAGGTCTCTTGAAAGCAAAATGTCGGAATGAAGCATATTTGGATGAAAAGGAGCAAATAAATGAAGAAAATGGCAAAGTCGAGATCAAGCCACTCAAAGTCGATCAACAAGATTCGACTGCGTCCCAATTAAAAGGCGACGCCGTCCTCTATGATGACTTGATCAAAAATGCACGCGCTTACCGGTGGAGATTTTGGTCACATAACCCAACGGTGTCACGCCTTAAAGAAGAAGGCGCCACTACGCTTTCAACCTCGACGCCCGATCTAGAATCAAGACGACGTCCCAATCAAGACCGATGGCGCCACAACTAAGGCGACGCCGTCCCATCGATGACTTGGCCTGCACGAACCCTAAAGACGGCGAAATGACGGCGTCCCATGCAAAAGGTGACGCCACATTTGTAAATCTATATATAGAATTCGATTTTTCTCGCATTTAGAGGTAGACTTTGGAGAAAAACCCTAAATCGTTTGTAGTCCAAATCGACAAGATCTTAGGGTCCCATACCCTATTTTACACATCGAGATAAGTCTTTTAATCCAAAGTAACATTATGCTATCCCTTATTTGATTGATTGTGTGTATGCTTGCTTGTTTACCATGTCTAGCTAAATTTCTTGTGTGTTTGCTTAGATCTACGAGACCTAGTTATTGATTATTATTAGGTTGTTTCTTATCTTAATTGTAAATTGGCTTAGGAGTGCAACTAGGCATCATTCGTTGTATTTAATGCTTGAGTATGCTCTATGAATGTGTGGCTTATAAATGAATTAGCTAAGGCTTGCCGACTTCGTATGTCACAAATGAGAGATAACCTCAAAGAACTAGGGGGCACGCATACCCTACGACCTTAGGAATACAACACGTTAAGATAAGGTGTGACAATTCTAACTAAGGAGTAATAGTATCTAGGTAAACACATTTTTAATCATCATACGAGCACACATCAAATAGACATAGCTACCCGTAGTCACTAGATAATTAGATAAGTAGAAGTAATCGGTAGAAGTACCACCCCCAACCAATTGCCCCGAGATATTTACCTTAGCTTTCTAAAAACCGTAAAAGATAAAAAGAATCATCCTCAACCCCACCTTCTCGCCATAAATTTCTTACTAGAATTCCTATTCCCTAGAGAACGATATCAATCCCCGAGGCTTACCCAATACTACACTACAACGATTAGGTTCACCGCCAGAGGTTGAAAAACTTGCTCAAGAAAAGGAAGTTTCCTTTGACCCCGAACGCGCTCCGTACACGCATCACTTATGTATCTAATGTCTTTCTTAATTGCTAGGGAATAATCATTAACATCATTTTTAAATTGTTCTCTTGACATAAATATCTAACCAACTTCAAAATGAGTATCTCTAGGATCATTTGGCTCTTTAAAATAATACTTTGTCACTTTTTTTATGGGTTGAAATTCTTCCCCTTTAAAGATTGATCCCTCACTTTCTATTGGAATAATCATTAACATCATTTTTAAATTGTTCTCTGACATAAATATCTCAATTAACTTCAAAATGAGTATCTCTAGGATCATTTGGCTCTTTAAAATAATACTTTGTCACTTTTTTACGGGTTGAAATTCTTCCTCTTTAAAGATTGATCCCTCACTTTCTATTGAGTTACCCGATCCTAAGCCATGATCATGATCATCATCTTCATCCATGAACTCGGTATGGATTCATCATCACTTTCATTTTATGTTTGTTTGATTTCCTCAACATCCGCATGTACATTGTAGTTATCAACATCTAGTACGCGTCATTAGGTTCCACAACTTTATCTATCTTGAAACTTAATCTCATTTTTCTTGCCTCCGTGACTTCTTCATCAGAGTGTACACTCTCTTCATCACTATATAACTGAGTCGAGTCGGATGAGTTTCCTTCTTCAACATCATTATCCCCTAGATTATTATAGTTACCATTTGAAGCACCATCATCTTCCCCATGATGATCATGATTACCTCCGGAAGCATCATGATCATCTTCATACTCACTATAATAAAATGGAAAAAATATAACAATGCAATGTTCAATGTATATTAGTAAGCAACACAATAGTGGAATTATATAAAACATGATTCATCAATTCATTGAACGTGGCAAAATGAAGTATATATTAATAGCCATCCAACATCTACCTTTACTTTTTATCTCTACATTGAATATTAACTATCATAATCATAATAAAGATATGTATATGACGTAAACTTGAATCATCTACAATCTAGTTGTTGACTATGTTAGAACTTAAAGTGATGGAGAGAACTTTGTAATTACCTTGGCATTGTAAAATTATTGGCCGACAAATGATGGTCGAATAATGTTTTTCAGAAGGAAGAATCACATGTATTCAGTAAAAAACCCTAGCTGTGAATTAATATCGTTGTTCCTTTTGCCATATCATTCCAAGGGTATTTTTCTTTCAGATTTTGAGGGATTTTAGTCAATAGTCACTACATTGGCCGGATTTGATAAAATGAAAACATGTTTATACTTGAACGGCCTATCCATTAATTATCATAGATGAGCGGCCTTAATGAAAAAACTCAGATCTTGGACGGCCTCCATGTACAAAATCCCTATTAAAATTGTTACTTAGTATAATGAGGAGCGTTTGGTCTCTCTTTTGCGTGTTATGTTTTGAAAATAATTGAGGGTCTACAAATGGGCATTTGGTCTATTGATATGATACTCCTTAGGGTGCGAGTGGTTCCGGTTCAATTCCTAATGCCTCTTTATTTTTAGTTTTTACATTATTTTTAATGTTTTTGTATTTTTTAAAAATATTTTAAAATCTTTTATTTTTCTTTTAATTGCTTACATTTCTTTTCTAGATTCTTTGTGGATAATTTTATAGTTAGTTAAAACCTCATTATTTTGTTTTTATTTCTTTTGTTACCAAGATATCTTGGATAAACCACCTATATTGGACAAATATTTACTGCCTATGATAACCTGAATAAGAAAAAAATTCATTCATTTACACGTTTAACCTAAGATAGTTTTTAAACCTAATTTGTTTGCCATTCTTAATTTTGTGAATTTAAAACTCAAAATGTTATTCAATGATTGAAACTTGGTACAAAATGATTCATGATTAAGATTTAAGATATTGTAACGCTGTGTTATCTTCAATTCGCCTAGGTTCAATGATACTTTATGATTGAATTAAGATGTGGCTCATGACTCGAATATTACCCCGTTGAAATGCCAAAACATGTACACAAGGGCATTCTGTGGAAAACTAGAAGGGAGGTTGAATAGTTTTACCAATTTAAAACTTCCTTTTAAATATTTAGATGGACTTATGTCAATCTATTTGGTTGTTTATGTTGACGTTGATAGATAGATATATAAACGTAATGAAAGATAAAGAGTAAAGCACATCACCACGACACAAGTATTTATAGTGGTTCGCCACAAGGACACCTTCCTTGCCCTACTCCACCCCCGAGTCACCTACTCGAGAGTTCATAAACACTACACCAACTCCTTATGGCGAGAAGCCTTCACAACGCCTCCTACCCTTTTTCCGGTGCTAGGCTAACCACCGGTTCTTTCACCCAAGGTGAACCACACCTACACAACATCGCATACCCTTTATAAGGTACTAGGCTAAGTACCTAGTTCTTTCACCCAAGGTGAACTACACCTTCACAACGCCGCCTACCCTTTATTAGGTACTAGGCTAAGCACCTAGTTCCATTGCAATGGAGGAACTACTACCACACTACACCAACGACTAATCCCAAAGGAGATCTACTCCTTTACAAAGATCATCAAGGATATCAATATCCTGGATCTAATACTAGTCTATCTTGTACATCGAAACACACCATATCGAATGTACATCTAAGGTACCTTTCACTAATACCTTGACTAGATCTACAAGACATCTTTCACTAATGTCATAATACCTTTGACTAGATCTACAAGACATCTTTCACTAATGTCTTGTGTCTTCACTTCTAAGCACCTTTCACTAATGCTTCTTTGTCTTGACTTCTAAGCACCTTTCACTAATGCTTCTTGTCTTGACTTCTAAGCACCTACCACAAGTGCTTATCCTATAGACTATAGATACCCTTCACTAATATCTTCATCTTGACACTTGAGACATCTTTCACTAATGTCTTCAACACTACACTTCTTTGAAGAAAGAAAGAGATCATCAACAAGAGGACTTCAATAGCCTTGATGATGGGAAGCATGGCAACTCATGGACTTGAGCTTGCTCGACTTCAAAGGTGGTGATCTTGCCTTAAGAGGAACCTAGAAGATCACACAAAACAAAACTACAAACATAGATCTCTTGGATCTAAGGTTAGTGAGATTTAACTCGTGGGAGAAAGTGTATTGGAAAGGGGTGAGATATAATGAAGAAATGGCTCACTATTTATAGAGGAAAATCCCACTGCTTCCCGATCCCACGGATCCTTCCACAAGGGATCCGTCTAGCGTTAAGCTTAGGGATCCGTGGAACGCCCTCTTGCCCATGGGTATTTTGGTTATGGGTCATGGGTCATGGGTTGAACCATGGATCTTTGGTTAGATATAATGTATCTTTGAGTGCAATGCACTTAGTCACTTAGGTATCCTCAAAGAACTAGGGGCACGCATACCCTACGACCTTAGGAATACAACGCGTTAAGATAAGGTGTGACAATTCAACCGACCAATAATAGATAACTAAGGAGTAATAGTATCTAGGTAAACACATTTTTAATCATCATACGAGCACACATCAAATAAACATAGCTACCCTTTGTCACTAGATAATTAGATATGTAGAAGTAATCGGTAGAAGTACCACCCCCAACCAATTGCCTCGAGATATTTACCTTAGCTTTCTAAAAAACAGTAAAAAGATAAAAAAGAATCATCCTCAACCCCCACCTTCTCGTCATACATTTCTTACTAGCATTCCTATTCCCCTAGAGAACGATATCAATCCCGAGGCTTACCCAATACTACACTACAACGATTAGGTTCACCGCCTAGGAGGTTGAAAAACTTGCTCGAAAAAAGGAAGTTTCCTTTGACCCCGAACGTGCTCCGTACGCGCATCACTTATGTATCTAATGTCTTTCTTAATTGCTAGGGAATAATCATTAACATCATTTTTAAATTGTTCTCTTGACATAAATATCTGACCAACTTCAAAATGAGTATCTCTAGGATCATTTGGCTCTTTTAAATAATACTTTGTCACTTTTTTTATGGGTTGAAATTCTTCCCCTTTAAAGATTGATCCCTCACTTTCTATTGAGTTACCTGATCCTAAGCCATGATCATGATCATCATCTTCATCCATGAACTCGGGTATGGATTCATCATCACTTTCATTTTCTGTTTGTTTGATTTCCTCAACATCCGCATGTACATTGTAGTTATCAACATCTAGTACGCGGCTGTTAGGTTCCACAACTTTATCTATCTTGAAACTTAACCTCATTTTTCTTGCCTCCGTGACTTCTTCATCAGAGTGTACACTATCTTCATCACTATATAACTGAGTCGAGTCGGATGAGTTTCCTTCTTCAACATCATTATCCCCTAGATTATTATAGTTACCATTTGAAGCACCATCATCTTCCCCATGATGATCATGATTACCTCCGGAAGCATCATGATCATCTTCATACTCACTATAATAAAATGGAAAAAATATAACAATGCAATGTTCAATGTATATTAGTAAGCAACATAATAGTGGGAATTATATAAAAACATGATTCATCAATTCATTGAACGTGGCAAAAATGAAGTATATATTAATAGCCATCTGAACATCTACCTTAACTTTTTATCTCTACATTGAATATTAACTATCATAATCATAATAAAGATATGTATATGACGTAAACTTGAATCATATACAATCTAGTTGTTGACTATGTTAGAACTTAAAGTGATGGAGAGAACTTTGTAATTACCTTGGCATTGTAAAATTATTGGCCGACAAATGATGGTCGAATAATGTTTTTCAGAAGGAAGAATCACAAGTATTCAGTAAAAAACCCTAGCTGTGAATTAATATCGTTGTTCCTTTTGCCATATCATTCCAAGGGTATTTTTTTTCTTTCAGGATTTTTGAGGGATTTTTAGTCAATAGTCACTACAATTGGCCGGATTTGATAAAAATGAAAACATATTTATACTTGAATGGCCTATCCATTAATTATCATAGATGAGCGGCCTTAATGAAAAAAACTCGTATCTTGGATGGCCTCCATGTACAAAATCCCTATTAAAATTGTTACTTAGTATAATGAGGAGCGTTTGGTCCCTCTTTTTGCGTGTTATTTTTTTGAAAATAATTGAGGGTCTACAAATGGGCATTTGGTCTATTGATATGATACTCCCTTAGGGGTGCGAGTGGTTCCGGGTTCAATTCCCGGAATGCCTCTTTATTTTTAGTTTTTTTACATTATTTTTAATGTTTTTTGTATTTTTTAAAAAATATTTTTAAAATATTTTTATTTTTCTTTTTAATTGCTTACATTTCTTTTCTAGATTCTTTGTGGATAATTTTATAGTTAGTTAAAACCTCATTATTTTGTTTTTATTTCTTTTGTTACCAAGATATCTTGGATAAACCACCTATATTGGACAAATATTTACTGTCTATGATAACCTGAATAAGAAAAAACTTCATTCATTTACACGTTTAACCTAAGATAGTTTTTAAACCTAATTTGTTTGCCATTCTTAATTTTGTGGGTTTAAAAACTCAAAATGTTATTTGGATGATTGAAACTTGGTACAAAATTATTCATGATTAAGATTTAAGATATTGTAACGTGCGTGTTATCTTCAATTCTCCTAGGTTCAATGATACTTTATGATTGAATTGGCTCATGACTGAATATTACCCTGTTGAAATGCCAAAACATGTACACAAGGGCATTCAATAGATTTTGGAGGCCCCGTGTGGTAACGATAAGGAGGCCACCCATGTTTGACGAATTCTAATGTAACGAACAATGAATTGCCTACTTTTTCATTCTCAAAGATGCAATCGCTACTTGATGTTTCCTTAATCTTGTATTTTGAATGTGATCATCAAATATAAAATAAATTCTTTTTCGTCGAATGACTATTCATCTATTGTATTTTTATGCAAATATGGAGCAAGAAAACTCTATGAAAAGATGGTGGTTCAATTCGATGTTATTTAAGAAGGAGTTCAAACACAGATGCAGGCTAAGTAAATCAACGGGCAGTCTTGGTCCTATTGCAAGTGCCGTTGAAAGTAAAGATCCAAGTATAAATGATACGGATAAAAACATTCGGAGTTGCGGTGGTCATGACAATTACAATAATGTTGATCTTTTTGTTGGCGTCAAGGACATTCAGAATTTCATGGCTATGTTTGGCGCAGAGCTTTTTGGGGCAATGAGCGGTGAGCAATGAACTTTTAAATTTTTATTATCCGTTTGGCAAAAGAGCGGTGAGCTTTGCTATTTTTTAGGAAAGCTCATTTTTTCAATTCTTCTTTAGAAGCTGTGAGCGGTGAGATGTGGCTATTGCTCACAGCTACTGCTCACAGCTCACTGCTACTGCTCATAGCTACTTTTAATAAACACACCCTTACATTCATGTATATGTAACTGGATAATATCAAAGGAGGCTCCATAGAATTGATGACCCTGTGCAACTGAACCACTTGCATAAAGTGTTCACCGCCACTGCGTGTACATCATCTTGAGGTCCAAAACTAGTTTTAGAGCAAACTCACACAACACCAAATTATGTTAAGTCACTACAAGATTTAAGTTATTTGAGTTTTGTCGAGTATAATAACGGAGGAGTGCTCCAAATAAATGATGAGTCGAGCCAAGTATGACATCTTGTATCTGTTCTTTAGCAAGAAACATGTTACTTTCTACTCACTTTCAAAGGTAAGTTGTTATATTAAAATAGTTTGGCATGACAATTTGTTAGGTATTCATGTGGTATGAACAATGATAGTACTTCCAGATTCTATATAAAAATGAAGAAGATAACAGCAACACAATGATATTTCAAAAGGTTTGTTATAGAAATATGAATTATAGTTACAATGATTTGTTACAATGGAATTTGAGAGAGAAATGCTAACTGTTACAATTGACTAAATGAATTACAAAATGAAATAGAAGTGGTATTTATACAATGGAATGGTAAAGAAGATAGATTGAGTTGTAACAACTTTTCCCGCCAAAAGTTGTTATTTGACTTTAAGATAGTTGACTTTCCAGTTTGACCTTTTATTCATATCAATACCCTCCACTTCACTAAATTCTTGTCCTCAAGAATCTATTAGGAATTCAGGGAATCTCTTAGCTATGTCACTGTGTAGTTCCCAAGTAGCATCAGCTTCAGAACCATTAGTCCACTGGATTAACACAAAAACTTCAGCCTTGTTTCTGACCTTACCAAGTCTTCTGTCTAAGTCCTTGAGTGGAACTTGCAAAACTTCTCCTTGTTGATTACAAATAGGAAGTGTAGGTGTAGCATTTGGAAGAGGACCTTTGAACAACTTTAGCTGTGAAATGTGGAAGACCGGGTGAATTTGAGAAGTAACAGGTAAGGATAATTTGTAAGCCACCTTTCCAATTCTAGCCATTATCTGAAAAGGACCAAAGTACTTTGGAATGAGCTTGTTGTATTTAGCCTGCCTAAGAGTGACCTGTCTATGAGGTTGTAATTTGAGATAGACCCACTGACCCACTTCAAATTACCTGACTGTCCTTCTTTTGTCAGCACTGGTTTTCATTTTCTGTTGGGCTCTATGCAAATGAAACTTAAAAAGGTTAACAACTTCTTCTTAAGCACTCAATGTTCTGTCTACTGCATCAACACTACTTTGGCCTTGTACATAAGAAATTGGACTTGTAGGAGGTTGACCATACATTATCTCATATGGAGTTGTTTGGACAGATGTATGGAAGTTGGTGTTGTACCAATATTCAGCCAAAGGTAACCATTTGGACCATTCCTTAGGCTTCTCCCCTGTCATGCATCTGAGGTAGGTCTCCAAACATCTGTTAACCACCTCAGTTTGTCCATCACTCTATGGATGATAGGCAGTGGAGAAATGCAGGCTAACATGTAACATCTTGAACAAGTTCTTCCAAAACAATCTATGTCACTTACTATAACTTTTGGGAGACCATGAAGTTTGTACACATTGTCTAGGAACACATTTGCCACTTGCACTGTTGTAAAGGGGTGACTGAGAGCAATAAAGTGGCTACATTTGCTGAGCCTGTCTACCACCACTAAGATCACAGATTTACCATAGGACATAGGTAGACCTTCTATAAAATCCATGGAAATCTCAGACCAAATCAGATTAGGAATTGGTAATGGCTGAAGCAACCCTGTATAAGCAGCTAAATCTGGTTTACTTCTTTGACAAACATCACAAAGGGCCACAAAAGTTTTCACATCTTGCCTCATACCCTTCCAATAACACAGGCCACTAAGTCTATTGGTGGTTGCAGTACTCCCTGAATGCCACCCACTGAGTCATTGTGAAAATGTACCAAGAGAGCTTGTTTTAATTCCTTATCATCTCCTACCAATAGCTTATCTTTCCTTCTTAGCTGTCCATTAGACCAAGTGTAATGTTTCACAACTTCCCCTTGTTGCAATCTCTGAATTAAGGCATGCAAATTAGTGTCTTGTGTCCAAGTATTCTCTATCTTAGCCAGAAAATTGGTGGCAACTGTAGTAAGAACCATCTGGAACAACTGACTGCTAGTAGAAATTCTAGACAAAGCATATGCCACACAATTTTTACTACCCTTCTTGTAAATGATCTCATAGTCAAAGCCCATAAGTTTAGGAAGCCATTTCATTTGTGCAGGAGTTGTAATCCTCTGATCAAGCAAATACTTCAAGCTGAAATGGTCAGTTTTAATCTTTAAATGCCTTCCCAAAAGATAACCTCTCCACTTATCCAAAGCTTGAATGACTGCTAACAATTCCCTTTCATATGTGGACAAAGTTTGATGTCTAGGTGATAGAGTTTTACTAAAGTAAGCTATAGGATGGCCACCTTGTTGAAGCACTGCCCCAATTCCTCCTCCTGAAGCATCAATTTCAACCACAAATTCTTCATCAAAATTAGGTAACTTAAGCACAGGTGCTTGAAACATTGCTTGTTTGAGAGTCTCAAAAGCTGTTTGAGCTACTTGTCCCCACTGAAAAGAATTTTTCTTCAACAACTGAGTGAGTGGGTGACTAAGAGCTGCATATCCTTTAATGAACCTTCTATAATATCCTGTTAAACCCAAAAAAACCCTCAATTGTTTGATGTTAGTAGGCTATGGCCACTGTTTCATTGCTTCTATTTTGGATTCATCAGTGGAAACCCCTTCATCAGTAATTACATGGCCTAAATACTCCACCCTTTCTGCTGCAAAAACACATTTGGATTGCTTAGCATAAAGAGTGTGACTTCTCAAGACTTCCAAAACCAACCTCAAATGTTCATAATGGCTCTGCAAATCCTTGTTGTACACTAAGATGTCATAAAAAAATACTAAAACAAACTTCCTTAAGTATTGTTTGAAGACAGAATTCATCAAGGCTTGAAAAGTTGAAGGTGCATTTGTAAGTTCTAAGGGCATGACCAAGAACTCATAATGGCCCTCATGAGTCTTAAAAGCTGTTTTGGCAATGTCCTCTGGCCTCATTCTTATCTGATGTTAACCTGATCTAAGATCCAACTTGGTGAAATACTTAGACCCTTGCAACTCATCAATCAGTTTTTCAATTATTGGTATAGGAAATTTATCTTTAATGGTTTGAGCATTCAATTTCCTATAATCAATGCACATTCTCCAGCTCCCATCCTTCTTTTTAACCATGACCACTGGTGATGCAAATGAAATTTGGCTCTCCCTTATTACCCCTGAGTCCAGTAACTCTTTAACCATAGCTTCTATGGCATCTTTTTGAATAGGTGGATGTCTGTAAGGTCTCACATTAATTGGTACTGATCCTTCTTTCAATTCAATCTTGTGATCATAATGCCTGATAGGTGGTAAGGTAGTTGGTAAAGCAAACACATCTTCATAGTTCTGCAATAATTGAGTGATTTTTGTATCTTGGTGGTCCACATTAGTAGTCTGCAACATTGCCATTTCAGCCATTGGATAGACACAAAGTACAATTGAGGAAAATTGAGCTGTAGCAATTGGTATTTTCTTGCCTTCCATCCACTGCAAAGTTGACTTTTGTGTGCCTCTAAGTGTAACCTTCCTGCCTTCATGGTAGAAAGCCATCCTCAATTTCCTGAAGTTCCACAGGATGTCTTCTAAAGTAGACAACCATTGAACCCTAAGAACCATTTCACAACCCCCCCAAAGGAACTAACATAGCATCAGTCGTAAAAGTTTCACCCTGCAACTTCCAAGTAAAATTTCTACAAACTGAAGTACTAGTCAAATGATTTCCATCTGCCACATCCACTTGCAAAGGAACTGTAGCAGCGATTCTACACCCCATATTCTTAGTTGTATTAGTGTCAATGAAATTGTGTGTGCTGCCTGAATCAATTAGGATATGGATTTTGTATTTCCCAATGTGACCACAAACTTTCATGGTTTGAAAATGAGGAATTCCAGTTAAAGCATGAAGGGAAATTTGAGGTGTGATTTGTGGTGTAAACTCAATCAACTCCCCTGTTTCTTCCTGTGCTTGGTGCTCAGAATAATCTGGTAACAACAACTCCTCATCTGCCTCTGTCCCATTTCTGTCCACCACAACCTCTAAAGCAAACAATTGACCACTACACTTATGACCTGGAACATACTTTTCATCACAATAAAAACACAAATTCTTTGCTCTCCTTTCCTGAAATTCCTTTTTTGACAATTGTCTTTTGGGATAAGGTGTGTTAAAACTACTCTTAGCTGCTAAAGTAGTAGTTGGTACAAAATCGCCCCCAAACCTGTTTCATCTCTAAGTTGTGCTAGTTTGAGGAATGTGGTTCTGATTATGAGTCACAAATCTAGGTGTAGCAGCAATGATGGCTTATACTCCTGCTTATTCACCTTAATCATAGCTTCTTGGATTTTAGACAATTGGTATGCTTCGCTGAGTTCTAGGCTTAAACATTCTCACCGCTAACTCCACATCGCTTTGTAAACCAAAGAATGTAAAACTTATTTGCCGATCTTCGTGCAAAATTACTCTACTAACCAATTTGTCAAATGCATTATGATATTCCTCAATAGTGCCTACATGCCTAGCATTCTTTATATCACCCATATGATCATCAAAAGCATTCCCAAACCTTTCAAGAATAACAGTTTTATACATAGGCCAAGTCACAGTTTCACCCATAATCTGAACAAAGTGTCTATGCCACATACTAGCAATGTCAAAGAGATGAATGGAAACAAGTTGTACCTTATGATGATCTGGCACATTGTCAATCACAAAGAACTATTCACACTTATACATCCATTCCCTTACATTTTGACCCCCAAACTTTGGAAACTCTATCTTAGTCATTCTGGTGAATTGTGGTGGTTGTGGACCCCTACTTGTACCTTCACCATCTGATCTCCCCACTTCCACAAACCTATTGTTATGAGCATTCAAAGCTTCAGTCACAATAGTTCTCATATCAGCTCTAACTCTTTCCAAAGCTGCATCAACATGAGCAGTTACCCAAAGTTTGATACTATCATCCACATGTGGTTCCATAGTGTTGTTTCTGGTTCCCATAACCATGACTTCAGTTAGTTTGTGTCAAGAAAAGATATAGTTACATCACAGAGTAAATCCACCATACAATTCCTAACTAACGTGTGTATGAGTTGGAAAATGGAATCACAACGAACAGAGACGTGTTTTGGATTGGGCAAACGGTCTAGAATGACCAGAATTGATGTCTGTATGGTGGTAATCAAGATCAAAGATCAAGATTGGAGTATTTGGGTGATGTAACTGAATAACAGATTTTTCCAACAAACTAACTGAATTTGTAACAGTTTTCAGCCATTAATGGTGGTCAGGTAGCAGGATTATGCTCTGATACCATTTGGTATGAACAATGATAGTACTTCCAGATTCTATATAAGAATGAATAAGATAATAGCAACACAATGATATTTCGAAAGGGTTGTTATAGAAATATGAATTGTAGTTACAATGATTTGTTACAATGGAATTTGAGAGAGAAATGCTAACTGTTACAATTGACTTAATGAATTACAAAATGAAATAGAAGTGGTATTTATACAATGGAATGGTAAAGACGATAGATTGAGTTGTAACAACTTTTCCCGCCAAAAGTTGTTATTTGACTTTCAGATAGTTGACTTTCTAGTTTGACCTTTTATTCATATCATCATGACTTTTGGGAAAACGCCATTTTTATCTTTAACAAAAATTCTAGATGATTAGTATGACAAGTTTTTTAAGTTAAAGGATTGGGCGGTAACACATCACTTTATTCATTTTTGCTCCCGTTGTTAATGCGCGAGCAAATATATCATGATATATAACATTCAGAAAAGAATAATAATAATAATAATAATAGTGTTAAAAATGCTTTTAAAATAAAAAAACTTAACTAAACGCCTATTGTTTTTTCGTGGATGGATGACAAACAAATGGTGCTTTCCCTTAATGAAAGGAGGAAAAAGCACCATTCACCTTTTGCCGCTTAATTTTATTTTTAGCGGCATACTTTTGTGTGGCGGCAAGCAATCAAAGTGTATCGCTTTTTGTCTTTACTTTTTTCTTTGTTTGGTGTGTGTTGAGTGTATTTTTGAATGAGAGAGAGAGAGATGAAAACTTTTCAAGACAAGCAAAAGAAAAAGTTAACGTAACGCTGAGTTGAGCGTATAACAAACCTAACAAGAGGGGTCTCCACATCCTATGCCCTTACTACTAAGCTTCTTTCGGTTAGGAATTCGACTTGAGTTCGTGCCAAAGAATGACACAAACCGGGTTCACCCCTATTAAATCGAAATTGTTACTCTTTATTGCAAATGTACCGTTTTTAAAGGGTCTTATTACAACTACTTTAAAAAAATGAGACCAAACTGTAAGTATATGAATCATCAACAAACCTATGAAAAAACCTCTACTACGGCTTCTAACACCAAACTCATCACTAACTTGTTTTACACCTGCGCGTGACGTACAATCGCTGATCGGAACCAGTGGCATAACATTTTAAAGCTGATATAAATATTATTTCTCGTAAGAATCTTTTTATTTTATTTTTTCTTAATACTAATATTTGATTACAACCTGTTTTTACTTGTGTAGATTCTTATGTTTATATTCAGTTGCAAATAAGCAGCTTAAAAATATGCAGTTTAGGAAATAGTGTTTGGATATGATAAATAGCTCAAAGGTTTTTTTGTACCAATGCGTAGAAAATGGAAGAAGAATTGATCATGGGTGTTAGAGATGGTGGGATAGATAAGACGAAGGAAAATAATACTGCCAATGTGGATGATATCGGGCATCAAGTAGATGATTTGTTCGCCAAGGTTGAGCAGGTGAGACTTGTATTTTGTCTTACTTGATCTATAACTATGCTAAGTTTATGATTTTCATCTACTTAATTCGAGTCTCTAATGCTTTAGTATGTGAGTAAGGGGTGTTTGGTTAGTGATAAGGTGAACAATTCGCGATGACGGTATATATATCTTGGATTCTTGGTGTTGTATACTGTTTTATAAGTTATTACTCCGTATAAGGGTTTGGTCTACTGATGCTAGTGTCTTCTACACCTCGAGGTTGGCAATAGCAGTATTTGATTTTTGTAATGAAATGGTTGCTGTTAAAAATAAAACAAAAAAATCTATGCCGCATTGCCGCTTTTCTGGTTCAGTTTATTTATAGTTAAGCTTAAGCTTGTACTCTTGAGTCGAAATAAACAATAGTTATACTTCAAAAATTAGAATGTATGTGTTTTCATGGAACGAGGAGACTACTTATCATTTTTACTCATTTCACAACGCTATGAAATGCTCTTTTGATGGGTATCACTTTTTCTTCTTCGAATTTGGCGAGCCTTCTCTTCTCCAATGCTGTTTGATTAGAAGTGATGCTGTGATGGCATGTACAAAAATAGTTCTTAGAGGCCTTTGGCCGAGCAGTATGTGAGTAGCTCATCAAGCAAGAGGTTGTGGGTTCATGTCCCGATTGAGACGTATGTGAAGTATTAGGTGTGTGAGTAGCTCATCAAGCAACCTTTGATCTTTTCCCCATACCCCGCCCCGGCGGGATTGGGTATGTTGTTATTGTTGACTAATTTGTCTTTCAAAATAAAGAAGTGGTGGTCTATTTTGTGAGATAGAATTGGAAACTTGCAATTGCAACTGTAGGTCCTTTGTGAACATTATTTATTCTAGCTTTATGCGTGTTTGCAGCTTGAGCAAAGAGTAAATGAGATTGAACAATTCTACGTGTCTTCAAGCAAAAAGCAATCCAATGCTTCTCAGAAAAGCTTGTTAGTGAAGGATAAAGACAAGGTAAAGCATATTCCAGGATTTAAGAAACATCAACAGGAAGCAGCACGAGAGGCAGTTGCTGCTAAGAGAATGCAGGAGCTTATGCGGCAATTTGGCTCAATTCTGCGTCAGGTTATACGCTGTACCTGACAAATTTCTTTTTCTATGTTTATTAGTTCAAAGAAAATATCTGGACAATGGTTGTATGTCCCATCTCAATTCCATATTTCATATTTCATCATGGGTTTATATTTGGTTCTTGATTCACAAAATTAATTTTAGTATATGCATCATATTGCAGATCACACAGCACAAGTGGGCATGGCCATTTATGCAACCTGTAGACGTTGAAGGTCTTGGATTGCGTGACTATTACGAGGTAATGTTCCCAGAGGCCTGTTCAACAAAAATCCTTAATTCGTCCGATTATTAGATGTCTATTAAGACAAAGATTTAAAATCGGACAATAAGCTTGCACACATCTTCTTGAGTTATGGGGCAAATATATATGTAGTCATTTGTAGGATCCTCGTCACATATAATACTAGGGAGGCCAATCTCATCTAACAAACTGGCATTAAATTTTGATCTAATAGATATAACGACTTTATAGTCAATATGTTTTTTGAGAGCCTAACGAGCGTGATATCGACGATTAACTCATACCGTTGGTGATCTGTATAGGTAAGTTAATAGTTTTTGGAAAAATTAACTAAGTGAGAATATAGAGAACAAGAAATGCAAATTGGGTGATCCTTAACAGTCGCGCCATTGTTGCTCAACGGTTATTGGTATTTCTTCTCTGATTTGGTAATAATCTACTCAATTGTGTTTAATCCATCTTCGATTTCAAATTCCTTGACAGAGTGACCTACTTTTATTCGTGTTGCTATATCTCTGCATTTGTTTCTTCTAAATTACCGCTGATGAGCTTCGAGAACATAGAATCATCCTTTACATCATAGGTTTGTATGTATGTAGCTAATGTGAGTAGGAATGTAGGATATTGCAAGCATTCCAAGGTGATGAAGGAAATTTTGTTGAACCAATGTTGACACAAGACTCTTTGGTAGCCTATATGCTTTGTTTTAAACTTGTTAAGGATATTTTGTAATTTATGCCAGAAAAGCTATGATAACAGCCTTCTATGTATAAGTGTGATCCTCAGAATTTTCTAACATTTGGTGAATAAAAGAGAACTCTTCCACCTATGTTCTAATTTTAGGAACCACTATTTCTTCCATTGATTTATATAACAATGCTGTGTATCAGGTGATCGATAGGCCAATGGATTTCAGTACAATAAAAAATCAAATGGAGGCCAAGGATGGCACTGAATACAAACATGTTCGGGATATATGTTCGGATGTGAGGCTGGTATTTCAGAATGCCATGAAATATAATGATGACAATAGTGATGTGCATTCCATGGCCAAAAATTTGTTGGATAAGTTTGAGGAGAAATGGCGTCAGTTTTTACCAAGGGTTACAGAAGAGGTAAATATATAGGTGGAAATTGATCACTTTAGCCACTAAAGTTTTTGTATACTTATGAGAAAAGTGGATAAAGTGAGCATTATAAATATCATATCACTATATAGGTTAAAGCATTTATCATTTCTAGTTTTTACTTTTTGGTGAAATATATTTGTACTTAGTTGAGATGTAATCTAATGCTGTTTGAGCAGGAAAAAAGGCGAGAGGAAGAGGAAGCAGAAGCACAGTCTAATATACAGCGTGCCCAGGAAGCAGCTCATGCCAAACTGGCTAGGGATCTAAGCAATGAGGTATAATAGCTATCTTTCCTTGAAAGTATACGCAAGCATTTGTACATGAAATGTTCATTCATAAGTTATGTGGTTGCTGTTTGGTGTCTAGAGGTCAACAAATATTTTTTAGAGGTTGCAAAATGGGCAGGGTAGGCATCATGATGTATTCATGTATTTATTTGAACTTTATAAATTAATAATGCGGTAAATATGATTACAAAACATTTTTTTTTTCTTTTTCCGAATGAGGTGATTTAGGATAATTTGAGTAGTTGATAAACTTTAGATGACTTTGACCCCATTGACACCTTAGATATAAGTTTTAACTCAAGTGAACCGCTTATAAATAAAGCGGGTTAAAATCGCCACCTCTAATAAGCTGCATTATTGAGAGTTTGAACTGACAATATATTTTTTGTCAGCTTTATGAAGCAGATATGCACTTGGAAGAACTGAGAGAAACCGTGGTTCAGAATTGCAGGTTCCTTTTAATCATCTCATCATGTCTGGATATTTACACATAAATGCTAAGACATCAATTCCTATAGGAGCCACAGTCGGTGCAAACTTTTTAACAAAATGTGATTGTTTTGAAGCTTAAGGCATGATAAACAAGGAAAATATCAGATCTGAAAATAAATATAACAAGACATGGCTCCATTAAAACTGTTCTGAATAATTTTCTTTCAACACCATTGGTTAAATCATTACCAAACTGAATTTTCATTAACCTTAGCACTCTTCACTTGTTTACTAGGGAGTATTTAATTTTAGTATTTTCTTCATTCCAAAAAATGCAACGTTTTTCTTAAGCGTGACAACATATAGGTGATGTTCTTTCAATCTGTTGTCTTGATTTATACTTATTAAGGGGGTATCTTAAGTATCAAGTTGGTAGTAATTTTTTTTAGTTAGGGCTTAAATTAAATGTGGATCTTTTGGATAGGCATGGGCTACTTCTTTAACTGTTATTTTTGTCAAGAGCCGAGAACAATGGTTCAACTCTTAGTCTTAGCTGTGCAATGCTTTCTGATTTTGAAGCATGTGAAATAATGTATCTTTAGGAAATTGTCGGTTGAAGACAAAAGAAACCTTGGGATAGCTCTAACTCGGTTATGTCCTGAAGATCTTAGCAAAGCACTTGATATAGTAGCACGACATAACCCAAGTTTTCATTCCACAGCAGTAGAGATCGATCTTGACATCGATTCTCAGGTCATAACATCTTCTTTGTATAATGTCTAACTTGACACATATATTTAAAAAAGTCAAGTTTACAACCTTAACTTTCATTTGTACTCCTTCATACCATAAAACTATTGATAAGTGTTTGATGTTAAATATAGTTGCTGTAAATATTTTGTGCAGAGTGAATCGACTCTATGGAGGTTAAAGCATTTTGTGAAAGATGCTCTACATGGTCATATCAAGAATGATGCAACCATTGAAGTCAGAAACAACGCTAATGGTCTTGTGAACCCCGCCAAACCGATAAACACCACCAAAACCAATACATCCAAACGAAAACAGATATGTAATGCACTTGCCAGGACTGCAAAGAAAAGGGATGAGAAATGCTCTTTTTAGAAATCGCACATTCCTGCAAACATAACACAGCTAGCCATTTTTCTTTTGGGCCTTAGTTTGACTCGATTTAAGGGAAGAAGAGAATATGGCTGGCTGACTCATTTGACGACTAAACTTGGTAAGTGGTTCTGGTATCTTTAATCTGGGCAGAAGAGACGGTAGCAAGATTTTGTTAGAACATCAGGTTCTTGACATGACCCACTTTGAAGGTATTATCATTAATGTATCATTACACAATCACAACATATGTTGTATGCATAGACAATTCACTTGTTAATGTCATTGTTGATCCATGCATCATCATTAGAACCCAACACTAACATTAATATATTCAACCAAGTCACAAATTAGCATTGAGCGTATCTGGACGCGATTTTTTTTTTTTTTTTTTGAGCTCAAGATGCATATATTTATATGTTTACAGAGGATTTATATAGCTGAAGTTTAGTATAGATGTTATAGTACAATAGGTGAGCTAAATCTGACATTTGTTACAAATGGATTCTTGGAGGTTCAACAAATTCAATAATTATGTAAATGGTATAACAAATTTGTATTGATAGGAAAATGTTGTGAATTTGTACACCAACTATAAGGGGGTTAATACATGGTGTGCTACGTGTGTTCATACAGAGGTTAAATATTGTCACAACCTTCATCAAGCTTTTGTTGCCAAGACACTTAACTGGTGTATTTAATCTGAAGTCAAATCATTTTGGTGATAGGTGATAGTATTAATTATTAAGGGTGCGTTTGGTATCCTGAGACTATGACTATGAAAGTGATTAAAGGTTTGTTTTGTAAGCCCAGTAATAATAGGTATATCATAGTAATAAATTAATTACACACCAATTTGGTGTCTATGAAATCTATTCTCGCGGGCCCTTCTCTTTTCCACTATAAAATTCAAATGTCTATACATTTTTTCATTCTATATTTTATCAACCAAACATAAACAATTGTAATGATACATTTTTTTTTATTATCTATCGTCATTCTACCTCATACCAAATCCGATACCCATTGTGATTTCCATCAATAAACCAAACGGTAATTAAAAAAGAAGTTCAAGTATGTACTCAGGTTTAAAGAAGTGAGAAGATTTGCACACTTCATCAAATGATTGGGACACTCTAATTAATAGTGTTTGGACATTTATACCCTCATAGTTACCTTTACACTTTCACCCATGTGAGGGTATACATGTCCAAACACAATTAATTGAGGCGTTCCAATCATTTTATGAAGTGTGCAAATCACCTCCAAAGGTGATTGGACAAAGGTGAGCCATAAAAAATGAGAATTGTACAAGGGTTATACTATTGGTACCCATGACCCATAGAAATTACAAATATTTTATACTTTCTACTCTTTTGTCTCTCTGTTTACAGTACAACATAATTTTTTTATCATTTTATGTTCCACACTTTTTGTCAGTTCAACACTTTTGACTTGTTAAATTTTATATTTTTTATTTCACAATTTCCGTTTTATAGTTTTATAATATAAACAAAATTAAAAATAAAATAAAATAAATAATAATAATAAAAAAAGAGAAAAAACAGAGTACAACTTGTAGGATTTATTATTATTATATTTTTTTATTGAAGAGGGTGGGTACCTATCTCTGTACAATGTTTATAATGTGATTTGATCATTGCATAATCGATTGGGTCCAATCTAAATGAAAATTGCAAATGACTTCCTATTAAAAATGTATTAATAATGTAAGCATTTATTCTATTATGTCTTATGATAAGTGTGTTTACATGACATAAAAGTGGATCTTATCTTTAATTTTTATTTTATAAGTGTAGACACTTATTGTAGAACATGAAAAAAAATTAGGTGCACACTTATTATAGAACGAAGAAAGCACCTTTGTTTGTGTTAGATGTGGCAGGATGGCTAGGATCTTTTGGATTGGAAAACGGAGTGTGGTTGAACCAGAGCATTGCTTAGTATGGGTAGAAAAAGTCCGGATCAGTCGGGTTTAGGGACAAAACTTTTGTTAACTATTTTTTTTTTGGTCATTTTCTGTAAGATGAATAATAATTTAAGCTTAATAATACTTTTTTTTTAACTTCATAATATGGTAAACTAATATATGTTTGGGTAAATTGCAAAAGTGGTCTTAAAGTAGCTCAAATCGCAAGGATCATACCGAGATCTAATTTTGTTGCAAAAGATTTTTTTTTTTTTTTTTTTTTTTTGCAAAGAAATGCCATCGAGAGCTAACTTTCGTTAAGTGCCTCATCACTAAGGGTAGTATTGTCATTTCACTGTTCATACTTATTAAATTGTTGCCAAACAACTTGCGATATCAATGCGACATGACCTCAATGGCTAAATTTGCAAAGTAATTCTCATGTTTGCACCCATAAACCCCCCATACAACCCTACTTCTAAACCATGACTCGAAAAAAAAAAACACGGTATTTCAAAATGCAATCACCATCACGTTCACCAAACACCGCAGTAATCACCACCACCATAACCACAACCACCACCACCAACAACCATCAAGAAACATAAACTTTGATCACCACCACGAAAAAACAACTCCCACAACAACGTCCATGTCCACGTTGTCAATCACAAGACACAAAATTCTGTTACTACAACAACCACACCACTTCACAGCCTCGTCACTTTTGCAAGGCTTTCGTAGACAGTGGACTCATGGTGACGTTCTCCGTAACATTCCCTGTTGGGGGTGGTACTCGTAAAAACACTAAAAGACAAAAAATAATCAACCCACCACTTCGGGTTATGTTACCACTTCTCTTCCGGTGGAGTACCAGAGCCTGGTGCCGCCTCCACCGGTGGATGCTGCAGGAAATGTGATGGTTCCGCTTGAAGGAAATGGGTTTATGTTGCTTTTGGGGTTTGCTGGTTTTGAGGATGGTGTTTGGCCTTTTTGTGGCAGTTAATGTAATGTCTTAGCTTAATGTATATCTTTTGATTGCAGTGGTTAATGTACCATATCTTTTGGTTAATGTTTAACTATAAGGATGTAAATTTAACTGATCTTTTGGTTACTTGTTGCCTTTTGGCAGTAATTACCCAAATTTGACTATTATGTTTGACTTATGCAAATGAATGTACATGCACAAAAGTACCCAAAATTGCCTAATTTGTTGGCTTCCATTAGGAAAGAGAAAAGGTTATGCAAGCATTTACCCTAGTAAATTATTACACAACTAGTAGATAAACTTTAGAACAACTAGATATTGTTATAATCTTCCACTACAACACCATATCAGAAGTATAAAATTTTATTTAATTAAATATAAAAGCATAAGCATTATTCAGCATGATCCTTAGTTTTCTTGTTAGCCATCGTCTTCTCCTCTTGATTGATCTTCCTTGGTCTTCAAACTTTTCATCTGCATCCACTCCATCTTTCCCAACTCTATTTTTTGCAAGCACTTCATCTGGCTCATCTCGCTGTTTAGCAACCACTTTATCTGTAATCACATCTCCATCAACAGTTGAGATAAATCCCTCCTGACCAACTACTTCAGCACAAAGATCATCTGGAATCACAACCCCATCACAAACTAATTGTTCACCATCACCATCGTCACCATCAACATCCTCTGTTTCAAACATTTCTTCAGCAACGACCTCAAGTGGAACCACACTGAAACTAATTGGTTCAGCAAAAATATTATACATCTCTGTTACTTCTTCAGCTGCAACTACGTCATCAAGTTCATCCAATGCTTGATCAATTTCAGCAAACGTGTCACTAATCTCTTCAGGATCTTCAGGTTCATCAACTAGATGGTATGGATCATCTTGCCATTCAACATCTATTCCTTGATCCACCTCTTCATCACAAATCCATGTATCTAGATCCCATTTCTTTTAACGGTAACACCATCATCTGTGTCAAAATCCGCATCATCAAAATCCATCACATTTGTATACTCTAGGGAATCCTCACTTGAATTCTCTGCCCCAAACTCTTGGTCAATCTCTTCCAATAACCCCTGAATTGAAACTCATCACTCACCCTTTTTGTATGATTTGCAACCATTTTTTCTACACAAAATGTTGGTGGGAACTCATTGTCAGAATCAGTATAATAAACATGTCCAGCCTTCCTATGTTGGCTTGTCTTATGCCACTCTAACAATGGTAATTTCTCACTGCTCCCAGTCTCACCATCAAGATCCTTTCCAACAACATCATTGACATCATGATCCACAATTTCTTCTATCACCACACCCTTGCCCTTACTCATCATTTGCTCCATCATCTGACACTCTACCAACAAAACACCGGTTTCAATATACAACGCCAATTCTCTAAATCTAGGAACATACTCCACAAGTTTGCTCGCATCTTTGTCAGACATTAGTGGTAACAAACCATCATCCAATGACTCCCCAGGTATCCTAAAGTAAGTAAACAAACACAAGGGTACGTTCCGTGTAACCTAAATCCTGTAACATTTCGTCCAATAATTCCATGGAGAAAATGTCACAGTGAACTCCGTCAAACCAATCTATATCTCCAAAAAGATATCTTCTTCCTGGTGGTGAGGTAAATTCACCATTGTGATGGATTTGCAAAGTAAACATGGTTTCATTCAAAACTGTGCAACACATAAAACATCGATAACTTCACAACAGTAACAAGTTTAAATGGAAACACGAAAATGGAACAAAGTATGCTTACTATAAAGGATTCCTAAATCACGGATCGGGGTACCGTGTGCGCGATTTTGCCAAAATTTAACCATTCTCAAAATCTTAACTTTTGAAATTAATGTTCATGGAAGAAATTGAATCACAAATATAAACTATTGCTTTAAAGGACTAAATTTGTAAAACAAAACACTAGAAACTGAGCTAATTGGCGGGAAAGAGAATGAAATGACAATGCTACCCTCAGTGACGAGGCACTTAACGAGAAAAATAACGAAAGCTAGCTCTTAGTGGTTTTTTTTGCAAAAAAAAGAAACATTAAAGTTTTTTTTGCAACAAAATTCATATTGGTGTGATCCTTGCGTATTTGGGCTACTTTAGGGACTATTTTTGCAAATTACCTATATGTTTTTATGTTTAATGGTTGAAAATAAGTTAAGACAGTTCAAAAAGATAGATGAACAACCAAAGTGAGCCTTCTTTTTTTCTATTTTTTTATTAAAAAAAAAAAACCTTGCTACGTTGACGATGTTTGCAATACAACTTAACATAAAGCTAAAAAAATCAAGGTTGCAAAAATCGCGAATTGGTAGTAAGGCGGTCGACCACCCTGTAGCTTGTAATCGGTCTAGGCGGGATTAATCGATGATTAATCAGATTGGCATTTTGGCAAGTTTTGGGTATTTCGGGTAGTTTTTGGTATTCCTGAAAAGATTTTACTTAAAAACATGTTGTAATAGATATAAAAAACGACTATAAGTGACTATATTTGTTCAGGGTTGTAAAAATAGCGAATCGGTGATTAATTGTATTGGCATTTTTGGCAAGTTTTAGGTATTACGGCAAGTGTTGGTATTTTCGGCAAGATTTTCCTTGAAAAACATCTTGTAATAGATCTAAACAGTGATTATAACTAATTTACAGCGAGTTTAGGGTATTTCCGTTAAGATTTCCATATTTTTGGCAAGTTTGACTATCGTTAACCGCTGTTGAGCATGGTTGACCAATTTGTTTGAACGATTTACACAAATTGGAAAGGTCGGTGGCCCACTAGTACCTAATCGGTGATTAATCGGCATTGCAGACCTTTTTTGCAACATTGAAAAAAAGTATACAATTTCATTCAATAATTTGTTAATTGACGTGAAAAATAAATAAAGATAACAAGAATACAAAGAATAAGAAAATAAATAATAAAGAAATTGTTCTTATTTATCTCTCAAAGAGGCTAATATTTATAGTACAAGTTGGAGTAATCTCCAAGATACATAATCTCCTAACATAACTCTAATACATCACAATTATACCTTATTGGATATGGACATCCAAACTATAATTACCCATTCACTCCCTCTTGGACGTTCATTTGAGTATTATGCCTCATTAACTAGATAAAATCCAGTGGGACAAAAATTTAATGAAAGAAATAGAGTACATAATTCCTTTACGTTCGGGGATATTGCCTCATTAAAAACCTTGCCGTAAAATCACAGTGGGGACAAAACGTGGTCAAGGAAAAAGAGTGCAACGATATCTTCTCTCCTCCTAATGATCACATCACTTAACCTCTTTGAGTCACTGAAATGCAAAATGAAGTGACTTGATAAAATATGTTCTATGCATGTTGTTCGCATATACAATTTAATGATTAAGATATTTCTTACATCTCATTCAAGTAAATCACCGTACTTCATAGGATATTCATTGCCAACACCATGTATGACCACTAGCGACAATTATAAGTGTTTCAAACACATTTTAGTATGACATATTTAAATCGATATTGTGATCATCATGACTTCACTGACAATACACAAGATACTAATGTGATTCCTTCCACTTCTACAGGAGTAGTTGCCTCCACTTCTAGCGTTAGCAATTCACAGCCTAAGAGCACTCAAAAGAAGAATAGGAATTTGAAACGTAAAAGCGGAACACTAAAAGCCCCTGAAGTAGAAGATCATGCTAGGACTTTGAATAAAATACATCTTGCACATGCTTTAAATATTGCGTTAGAAAAATGTAATAGTAAAGGCGATGTAACGAATGTTAAATCTTTAAGTACATTGGATGTTATGTTTGAAGCTTCTTTTGTATTTTGTCGCAAAAGTATGTTTTCCGATTGTCATGATAATTGTGTTGCTAAATCTATCTTGTCTCGTAATCGAAAACCTACAAATGGAATTACCTCTAGGCCCACTATTTCTTCGAAGTCTGTGCTAGGAAAACCGCCTATTGTAATTTTTGAGAATATCATTGATGCAGCCATAGCACCATCATCACCTCCTAGGAAGTTACCATCACCTAGTGAATTCACTAAGACAAAAGCACGAACTAGCTGGACTTGGCAGAGATGGTTACAAAGTACACCTGGTTTTAAATGGATACCTAAAATTATTAACATGTGTGCTACAACTGTAACCGTAATAGAACCCACTAACTCTATGGGTTCCACCTCTACCTCTATTCTACCTTCGTCATCTGTGTGTCCTGCAGGTGATACAAATCATTCTCTGGATTGTTGATAGCAGCTGTTCCCGGCACATGACATGCAACATCAACTTTTATCAAACTTTGTTGCAAAGTTCATTAGCACTGTCAGGTTCGGGAATGATCACTTCGCTGTTATAATGGGCTACGGGGACTATATCAATGCGAATATCGAAATTAAGAGAGTTTACTATGTTGAAGGTCTTGGACACAATCTTTTCTCAGTCGGTCAATTTTGTGATGGTGATTTGGAAGTTTCTTTTCGGGAGAAAACTTGTTTCATTCGTGATCTACAAGGAAACGATCTCATGTCAGGAACCCGTTCATCAAGCCTTTACACAATTTCAATGCAAGACATGGTCGCTTCCTCTCCCATTTTTCTACTCTCCAAAGCAACATCAACAAAATCATGGTTGTGGCATAAGAGACTTTCACATTTGAACTTCAAAACCATAACTGATCTTGCACGACACATGTTAGGTCACTAGTTTTACAAACACAAGTAATATAGAAAGGAGATGAGGCGATTGAACAAGATCTAACACACACACAAACAATAATAAGATCGGTTATGCGTAGGCATATGTGAAAGAAAGAAAACTTGAACAACCAACCCTCAAATGAGGGTTTACAAGAGTAAATATAGGAGGGAAGCTAGGGCAACACTCCTAGTTCCCATCCTTTCTTATGTGGGCTTGGGCCTAAGCTTATGGGCCTTCTACATAAGCTAGACCTTAAACAAACATAAAGGCCATAATAAGCTACCTATTACATATGAAATATAAATACTTGAAATCTGCTTTATGAGTGATTCCAACAATCTCCCCTAAAGTATATATGAATGTAAACGGTGAAAGCGTTGATGTAATAGTAGCTCGGCGTCTTCGACATTCTTCTTTCTTGTGAGAGGAATTGCCTTGATTCGAACAATCTCCCGGTGTAGAGATAGTTATCTTTGAGCAGTTATGCTTTGGCGTCATCTTAAACTTTGTTCTTTGATCATTGTTCTTTGTGGTGGAAGTGATAGTATGTTGTTATCCGCATCAAGTCGCCTCAGTGCCTTGTTGCTCCGGTGTCTCCACGTCATTCTTCAACATGCTCACACGCTCTTTGATGTTGGACATCAATACGATGATGTTCTTTAAGTCTTTGACTTTGTAGATTCTTTGATTTGATGAAGAATCATTCATTTGTTGTGTTGCATTGAATAGAACTTCCATTAGTGATGATGTTGGCGTGAGCATGAGAAGAATCAAGACGATCATTCCGCTCCGGAGCTTCCATAAGAAGAAAACATTTCAAACGGTTAGTAATAAGCGGTTTCAAGCGCTTACAAGTTTGAACTTCGAGAGTGTTAACAAAGATAGTGTGAAAACACAACTCTAATTCTTACAAAGGCCGTTCGAACCTGAGTCCCACAAGTGAGATAACGCGATGTACCGAAGTACATCTACATTCGAGATAGTCATTGAGGTACACCAAGCATCACCTCACGATCAGAGACCGTTTGAGACACACTCCGTAATCCACGGGAGTTACCGGCGACTTCTTTGTCGTGGCTGTTTGATGTTGACCTGGCGGGAGTTTCCATTCAATCACCGAGAATCGCAGTGAACCTCTCATAAATGTTCTCGACAGTTGCCAAGATCGTGAAGGACTCGATATGAACCATCGAATCATCAAGATCTTATTTGTTGATCAACAAGTGATGAAATGTCAAGTGTTCCTAAGAGATCTTTTGATGAATCTCGTGGCTCTAGACTCAATAGTGCATTTTGGTTTTCTGAGCGGAGACTAGGAGAGGGTCTCCTTCTTCAATACCAGTGATCTCAAGAGAAAGCCAATAGTTTACGTAGGGTTCCACGTGAGAATGAAACAAGCTTCATTGAGAGAAACTTGAGTGGCTAAGAAGGTTTAGTGCATGCGCCACCGGGTCCATGACGACTTTTAATCTTCAATACCGGTGTCACTAAGTGACAATCGAGTATATGAATTGAACCCGTGTTATACGCCCTAAGTTGAATAATGCGGAGGCGGTTTCTTTTCACCCTTTACTTTACATTTCTTTTTGATTCTTCAACTCCTTCTTTCTCCGATTCTCATTTCTCATTTTTTTTTTTTTTTTTTTTTTTTTTTTACAATCATTCCTAAGGACTTCTAACACTAACTAATGGTAGTGTCCTTAGGTAGATCCCTCCCACTCTGGCGGATCATAGACAGTTATTCCTAACCTTAGTCACCTTATAACTCCATGACTAACCTATGTTGCCATTAAAACCACGGTATGTGAAACATCTCTCAAATGGTTTGTAAATGAAAACATGTTTGAACCATCATGAGAGATAAGGTTTTCATAAATACTCCCCTCCACATGTGCTTAATAGTTTTAATGGTTAAATGCACAAAGTGAGGAAAGAGCGCATATTTTGAATTGATCCACTCGAGATAGACAATCCCCATGAGACACGGTTCGTTGCGTAGTTAAAGAGTTACATTGTCGGTTTTAGGTGACAACTAGCTCCAATAACTACCTTGAAGGTGTAGACAAACCTCGAAGGTTGTCATACCGTCGAGTTCATGTCTACCAAGAGTATCTCGAATGGTACTTTCTACTTGGACAAGTCCTTTACGAGACACGTTTACATTACTAGCGAACTAGCTTGAAATTATTACCCGTCCAGGACAAGTCTTTTCGAGTTACTAACAGTTTAGTACCGTCAATTCGTTGGTTAAGTCAAAGTCCACAGATTCATTTGCATTTTGCACAACATATTTCTTATCACACAATTTTCTCCCCTCAAAAATGGCATAAAAATGTTATTTTGAGCAGTTGACAATAAATATGACCATTTCGAGTGTTGGGAAGATGACCACTATGATCAATTTGTGAACAAAGTTTTAAATCAAATACTCCCCTCAACAAGTGATATAAGCGGTTGAGGTTTTGAAAATCATACGGGGAAGTACTTGTGTTTTGAGCAAAACCTTGAAAAATGAAAGGTTTGATAGGTTTTACTCAAAATAAGCTTTCGCTCCTTTTATAAGGATTGTGGCACCGATGCGTACTACGGGTCCTTTCTTGACAATTACGGGTTGTACATCATTATGAGTGCACAAGCCATTGACATACATAATCACACATCCAAAATTTGTATGAAAGAAACAATTCAAGGGGTACCGGAAGTGCGGTGATATTCCGGTGATGCACAGGCGTTGAAAGCCGGTGATGTTTCTCTGGGTCGACCACCAACATAGCTCTCCAATCGTCTCGAATCGATCCCTTCGAACAACCGTTCATCAATCATGGTGATGATTCGTCTCACATCCCTCCTTTCACGAGAATTCCGGTAGCTTAGGAGACCCAATTTTCGGCGTATATCCTTCAACTGTCACGCCAATCCGTCCCTAACCGACTTCAAAGTATGATCCCGAATTTACGAAGATCATTACACGCCATTAAGCATTTTCTTTGAAGTTCACTGCGGTAAACAACTCCGAAAGGTTTGCCGATGAGCGTATATTGAGATAGGCGATTGATATCGGGAAGATCAAGCGTGGTGGAGTAAAGTTGACACGTTTACGATATGATTCAACGGAAAGTCAAGATCTTCAACACGTTCTTTGATGACTATGCGTCGATGAAGATGAGCGATGACTTGATGAATTCACGTTGTACTTGATTGGAAATTGTCTCATGCGACCTTGAACTCGGCAAGGTACATGTCTTCAATATCGTTGATGTTCAAATTCTCAAAGTCGACCTTCAGAGAATGCATAGTCCCTTTCGTCTTGTCTTTTGACCACAATCTTCTTGAGAAAAGTGTAGTCCCATTTAGATGATAGACCAACATGTTGGATGGCCATGATACTTTTAATCTTGAACACGCATGTTGAGACTTACGGACCAAGCGACTTTTGTAGTAGATTCTTCTGCGTTCCGGCCAATGGTGAATCCATACATTGCATCTTGGTCATATGCTACCACTTTGTCGGAGAACATGTGGGTAGCACGTTCCTCGATGGCTATACAATCGAGTATATGGCGGTAGGGAATGGAAGTGTTAGAGATGTAGCGTATTTCCTTGAACCATCGCCACCGTGTTGAAGAAAATCTAAGTCTTTGTTGAAGAAATGTCCGAAAGGATCCTCGGTGATCGGGTTGGCCAATGGTAGGTAGAGGTCGAGACCACCGGTGTAATATGGAGGATTGTCCCGTTTGGTGAAGTCGATGTTTGCTTCAGGTTGAGCCAATCCATGTTGTTAGACATGGCTCGAGCAATGTTTTCAAGGTGATATTCAACCTCGATTGCACTTTCCGAAATTTTTCAAAAGTAGGAATGCTTCATTCTTGATGCGTTTCAACTCGATTTCGTCATCTTCTTCACACGGAACCTTTCTTGCAAAATCTTTGCATGCTCCAAGGTACTACCGTCTACCAATTCTTGACCTTCTTCGTGGTGGGGGTGTTGTTAACAAGTGTAGCAAACCATTCAAATTCTTGATTTTATCGTCATCTAGCCATGATACGACGTCGGTGAAGCGTCTTCTTCTTCTTTTTCAAGGCTTAGATGATGATTACGGTTTCATCCTTGTTTGGGAGAGGTGGGTTGTTGTAGGGCTCAAGGACCTCTTCATCGTCACCACCCGTATACTCAAAGTGATCACCGGTTTTGAGTCCGGGTGGTAACTCGGAATCGATCCCGAGGTTTATCGGTTGAAGAGCGAGGAGATCTTCTTTGAGAAGGAGTCCGTTGAGGTGGGGTTGCATAGACGAAGATTCACCGATTGCTTTTGACGTTTAGATCACGAGTCCTTGTCCTTATCATCGTCATCTCTTGGCCGTTTGGGTTGATCGGTGACTCCTTGCATGATGATCCGAGTTGAAAAGCAAGAGACCTTGAAAATTTAGCTTCATCCGAGTAAGCGTTCGGATCGCTTTGACATTTGCATCACTAGTTTAGCGATTAACTCGATTCGGAGATCGACTTCTTTGGCCATTGTATGTTTAACCAATGCGGCGATGTTAGGGTGAGTTGTCCGGAAAATACTTCTCTAGTCACACGGGGACAAAGATTTAGAAGAAACTTGTGGGTATGATCTCTTCTTTGTCTTCTCCGGTTCCTTTTGGACTTTAGGGCGATATCTTGAAAGTACTTTTGAGTGTAACCTTCAATCATTTCATCCAGTTTCTCTTTACGATGACCTTTCATGAATTCTGAATAAACTTCCTTTCTTCTTGCATCTTGTCATTCTCGTCATGTAGATATTGTATTTGTTGATTGAGAAAGTTAAGCTTTCGTATAACATGTCTTTCATTCGACTTGTTTGACGACTTTCACAATTCTTTCATGTGTCCGAGAAATCCAAGAGCGAGGTGGTTTCTTCACTGATTTGGATGATGATCGGTTGACTTCTTTGATGGTGGTGGTGATGAATGAGATGAAGAGTCGATGATGAGGAGACATGAGGAGGCTCGGGGTCCTTAGGCGGTTCGAAGTTTCCTTCTCGTGAATGTGGGACTTCGAAGCAACTTGTCATAATCATCATCTTTATCTTTCTCGCACTTCTCGGTTCGTGGTTCTCAAACTCATATTCGGTAGTATCCTCCACAAGCTTTTGTTGTTGCGGAAGAGTGGTGGCACGGATCCCTTATTGGGTCGATTAACCGCATCGATCTCGGAGAGGAGGGCAACACCACTTGATCCTCCGGGGCCACCCATTTGATCTTTAGCAAATTCTTGACTTTTTGAATGTGTCGGACGATTTTAAACTTCTTCTGTATGATTTATCCAGTTGCTCTTCTTCTTCTTCGAGCACTCATCATAGGGTACAATTCTTTGAGTCTTCCTTTTTCTTGGGCAATTTGGAGGACTTGGAGGTTTTGCTCTCGAGGCGGGTGCTTGATTGCGATGTGAGTAATGAACCTCTTCATCTCATATCAGATCTTGAGCTCTCGTCCACAAGCTTTCTTTGCGGTTCAAGTGTGGGAATAGGTTCGGCTTCCTTTACGGAACAATCCTTTTAGAAGGAGGATTCCTTTTAGGAAGCTTCCTTTGACTCACGATACTTGTTGCGCTTCATGTACTTCCTCTTCTCGGTTCTCCTTACAGGTGTTCCAAGATTTTTCGTCGAGATGACCAACTTTGCCTTGTCTAACTGCTTCCGATACCTTTTATGCGTTTGAGCTTTCGACATCTTGATTAGAAAATCGGCAACACAGACACCTTGTTTCTTTGTAGGCGATTCCTTGATTTTGAAAGATAGAATAGGCTCCGTCAACATGTCATGATTGTCGGGGTCATTGAGCCTCTTAGGGAATATCGGGATGAAGTCCAAGTGCTCTCGGATCAACAATTTAGTATATCCGATGTAGGGAATCTTTGAGCCAATGCTTGTTGAGAAATGACATCATGTCATCCCAAATTAGAGCTTCGATAGCGATGTGTTTCATGTTGACCAATGCCCAAAATATTTGCGGTTCCATGAGCTTAGGATGCTCATAGCCACCGCCACGACCGAAAATGACTTGGTGATGATCATGTAGAGAGTTCTCCATGGTTGAGGAATACTCTTAAGCTCTACGTGAGAATGCTTGGTGATTACTCCCGTAGCCTCGCCATAACCGATATCGATTAAGAATTGGAGAGTGAGCTCTTCAAGGTGTGGCATATAGTTTGGTTGGTTCGACTTGAGAATTAGGAGAACGACCTTTAAGTCTGCAGTGTAATGGTGACTTGTTTGTGATTGAGTCACCACAAAGTGATCCGCCCCTGACCCTTTCCATAGTGTTCCGAACTGTTGGATATAGATCTCGTGAGCAGTTTGCAGAGTGAGTGAGCATATTACGATACGGATGAGTCCTCGTAATATCAATAGCAATTAAACACGAAGACTACGAGCAAGTGAGGGTGTCAAAGTCAACACGGAGATTATTCTTTCCTATCTTCATTGGATAGCCATAAGGATAGATATCAAGAATGGAGAGAACTTCGATGCATCCACATTCATTTGTTCGACCATGTAGTGATCTGAAATAACATTAGCTAAAAGAACCAACATATCGAAAGACATAATGTTAGTCAACAGAAGGTCTTATTGTCTAGTTATTGAATGTACAATGTCAATGATTGTTACGAGTCCTAAGTCACTTGTATGTCCAATAGTCCAATGATGTCGTGAAATGTTTCGTGAGTTAGTTAACTTTAAGTTTTAAAGTTTATTTTATCACTTATTGTTCACAACATATCAAACGATTTAAGTTTATTAGTGACATTATTGGATTCGTGACGATATGATTAGTTTATTTACAAGTTTGTACACGTAACAATTCATAACGAAGGTATGATCCGTGCTTATGCGTAGGATTGGTAAAGTTATCGTGAGACGAAATGATATATGCGTGAGCGTGAACTTACGCGTGGGATCCTAACCGACGCGTAAGAAATATTACGTGTAAAAAAATTGGACCTTATGCGTAGAGGTTACGTAGGCATATATTAACCTTACACGTAAGGCTACTCGTGAGAGTTGACCTTATGCGTGGGGTTCTTGTTTACGCATATCCTTCACGTGATACGCGTGGTCCCATATGTAGAACCTTATGCGTAGAAGCTACGCCAGAAGACTAATCTTCGCATAACATGCTACGCTGCGTGGGTGATCCTTATGCGAGAGTTACAACAACCTTGATTCTGAATTTTAAGTGTAGCAAGCCCGAAACAAAGCATCATATCATCAATTTTGACACATAACATTCATTTTGTGATGATCAAAACACAATTGCACAGCTTTAACGATTCTGGCGTGAAAAACTTACGCGTAGTCTAAACCCTAAATCTCTGCGTATGAAATCTAGCCATGGAATATGCATAAAACTTTTACGGTAGTTTAAGAGTGTTGAGGAGTCTTTATACCAAGTTATAACACTTAACTCGTTGTGAATCAAAAGTTACCAAATATTATGAACTTTAAACCCTAAATCCAAAATTGTTAACCAATTTGTGTTTCTGGGTGATTAATAACCATGGAAATCATTAATTCAACAACTTAAGACTATAACCCAACAATCTTTTATACCAAAACACTTCACATTTGGAAAACCCAAATCGACACATAAACCCTAATTTAGTAAATCATTTAATTACGTGATTACAAGCGAGTTTTGATGATTAAAATTGTATCATTGATGTGTTAGAAATGTTTTGACACTATTCTTTTAACCATAAACACCAATCTTGATCATGTGTTCATACACATATCGTAGACCACAAAACGAGATTATACAAAGTTTTAACTGTTGGATTTTTGAAAATTCAAAACCATTGCTTAAAAACATGTTGTAAACATGAAATCACTTACAAAATGATGATCTGAAACACGGATTTCTTGAGTGAATTCTATGCGTAGGATGGTTTTAGGTTTTGAGTAATAAATGAGAAGTGAAAGTTAGGTGGGGTTGTTTTATTAAAAATAATTTTAACATTTTGACAGTTTTAGTCCCTCCACTTCTTCCTTTTTCAAACAAAGCCTTTTAACTTCCGTTTTGGTTACCAAACAAAGATTTTTAGGAAAGAAACTTGACGACACTCCCCTTTGACTTAAGAAATAATGAAAGGTTATAAATTTAGTCCGAGGAGTGTCATTTAACCAGAAAATTTACCACCATTGTAAAATGAAACAACCGAGATATGGTAACATGCAAGTACACAGATGTTTTGAAACAATTAAGTGAAAGTTTTCTCCCCCTCAACACTTGATCGTAAAAAATACTGAATTTTGAAGGATTATAGTGTTGAAGGAAGAAATGTACTTTCCATGTTGAAAGATTTTAGGTTAGAAGAATATTTTTGTTGTTTTATAAGATTTTATATTTTGTATTTTGTTTTGAAAAATTATTTACAAAAGATGTTTTGGTGTTTGTTGGTTTTAAAGATCATTTTAAGAGGTCATCCAATTCCTCTTGAGTCAAACACCTCATACCAATCCGTGGACCAACTCATTAAACCTAGCGGGAGGCAAGGCTTTGGTGAGCGATCCGCCAATTGATATTCGATTACCACAAAGTATAATTCAACGGTACCACTGCTCCACGTGGTCCTTGATGAAATGATAGCGTAGATCGATGTGCTTTGATTTCGAGTCTTGAACGGGTTGCGAGATTGCAATGGCACTCCGATTGTCGCAGACATCGGGATTCATCAACACGTAACCATAGTCTTTGAGTTGTGTTCTCATCCGATGACTTGAGCACAACACGGACATGGCTACATATTCTCCTTCGGTTGATGACAACGATGTACAATCCTTCTTCTTTGATTGCCAAGACACCGGTTTATCACCGAGAAATTGTAGAGCTCCCGAGGTACTTTTCCTTGAGTCTAAGCATCCTGCGTGGTCGTCATCTGGCGATTAGTTCAAAACCGAATCCTTCTGGATACCGGATCCCCAAGTTAATGGTTCCCTTGATGTATCGGAGGATTCTTTTAGCCTCGAGAGGTGGGTTTCATTGGTCGTGATGATAATGGGAGCATAGATAAACGGCAAAGACAATATCGTGTCTGCTAGTGTTAGATACATGAGGGACCCAATAATACTTCGGTATTTGGTAGGGTCAACTAATTTCCCATGTAAATCGTCTCTAGCTTCTTGGTATGAGTCATTGGTGTGGCATAAGTATCACGTGTTTTCATTCCAAATTTGTTCAACAATTCAAGGGCATATTTGGATGACTCAAGAAAATACCACGGGGTGATTGATGAACTTGCGCCCTAGAAAGAACGTGAGTTCACCCATCATGGACATTTCAAAATTTTTCTTCATTAGTTTTGCAAAGCGGTTGAAAACTTTTATGTGTCGACCCAAAATGATGTCATCCACGAATTTGAACAATTAGGATATGTGCCCGTGATATTGTATAAAAGAGTTGGGTCAACCGAGCCTTTGGTGAAATTATTGGCAATGAGGAAAGATGATAGCTTATCGTACCATGCCCGAGGGCTTGTTTGAGACCATAAAGAGCTTTGTTCAATTTGTAGACATGGTTCGTGAACTCGGGATCAACGAATCCATCCGGTTGGTGACATAGACCGCTTCTTTAAGTTGTCCATTGAGAAACGCCGTTTTGACATCCATCCGATAGACCGCCATATTCATATGAGTATGCGAACGCGACAAATATCCGAACGACCTCAAGACGAGCAACCGAGCAAAAGATTCTTCAAAGTCTATTCCTCTTCCCGACGATAACCCTAGCAACTAGACGTGACTTGTTTCGTATGACGCCCTTCAAAGATCCAATTTGTTTTTCCAAATCCATTTAAGACCAATGACGATACCCTGTTGGTCTTTCAACCGCCCCCATACTTCAAGACGTTTGAATTGGTTGAGTTCTTCCCGCATGGATTCAATCCATTGTCTTTAGTCATTGCGTCTTTAATGTTTTTAGGCTCAGTTAGCGAGACGGTGAGTGCATAAATGCAATGTTCACCATCTGTGTGAAGACGTTGTCTCAGAACGATCGATTGATTCGGGTTGCCAATAATGTTAGCCGAGGATGGTCTTTTGTCCATCGGTGTGTAGAGGTTGATGTTGGTATACATTGTGCGATTCGAGGATTCAAATGGTTTGTTGAAGATTCCGCGACATCCGGTGCAACAGCCTCATTAGCAAACGGGTTGAAGAACGATTTGGATCAAAATCTGCGGTGGGGTACTTCATTCGTAATATCATCACCGGTTCATCATTGTTGGAAGCGGTGTGTTCAATCTGTTGTGTTGGAGTCAATCGTGTAGGTGCATCTTCAACGATGAGTTGTTGTAGCAGTGTATCGGTATAGGAATATTATCGGGTTGTGCGTGAAGCAAAGATACACACCGAGCACGTTCATCAATATCGCACGCGAGCAGGAGCAAATAACCTTTCCATTTGTTGACGAGTTAGTTGGGGCTTTGTTCGGTGATGATGGGGTTGAGGAAGTTTAAGCGGTTGAGACCGGTTCTAAGTCATTATGCTCGAAGCCATTTCCGTGAGTTCATCAAATGAGCATGAATCGTTTCCATTACCTCCTTAGTTCGACGATTCCATTTGGAAACCTTTAGAATTGTCATAGTATCCAATAAAGACTCCAATATCGACTTTGGCTTTGAGCTTTCCAAAATCATCACGATCATTATTCGGATAGCAAAGGGATCCAAATACATGAAAGTGTTTGAGGTTCGGTTTATAGTTGTGGACAAGCTCGAAGGTGTTTTGTTGTGGCGTTTGTGATCATAGAACGGTTTGAGTATAGCATGCGATGATCGACACGCCCATAAGTAATCTGGAAGTTTAGCATTGATTAACATTGTTCTTGCAGCTTCCACTAACGTTCGGTTTCGTCTTTCAACAACTCCGCTTTGTTCGTGTGTACGTGCAATAGATGTTTGATCTCAATTCCCACTTTCTCATAGAATTCACGAAGGGTTTTGTTAACAAATTCGGTTCCTTTGTGCATTACGATTATCCCGACGGTGTTGCGGAGTCGAACACAGTATTTTTGTGAGAAAGGTGATGATCATTTGTGGAGCTTGGTCTTTCTTTGCAAGAAAGTAGACCCAAGTCCATCGTGAGTAGTCATCAACAATTACTAATATGTAGCGTTTGGCATTGATCGCTTGCACGCGCATTGGGCCACACAACCATGTGAAGAAGGTGAAGCACATGTTGAGAGTGTGTTCCACCTTTGAAGGAAAATGAGCACGAGTGCTTTTCCTTGTTCACGGTGAGCAAAGGTGATCTTTTGAATACCGGAATCGTGGGAGTCCTTCAACTAGTTTATGTCGAACAAGGTTGGTGATGGTTTGAAAGTTTAGATGTGAGAGACGACGTTGCCATAGCCGAGGATTTTGTAGATGTTGCCTTTGAAAGTAAGCGGATGGGAGAGGAAGCAACCATGTCTTGCATAGAGATAGTGTAGAGACTAGAATTACGGAGCCGGACATAAGGTCATTTCCTTGTAGATCACGAATGAAACAAGTTTTCTCCTTGAAAGCAACCTCCAAATCTCCATCACAAAATTGACCTCTCGAAAGCAGTTGTGACCGAGGCCTTCCACATAGTAAACCTGGCCGATTTCAATGTTCCCATTGACATAATCTCCGTGAGCCATGATAGGCTGCAGTGATCGTTCCCGAACTCGACGGTGCCAATGAACTTTGCAATAAAGTTTGATAACAGTTTAAGGTTGCTGTCATGTGTCGGGAACATCCGCTATCAACAATCGAGAATGATCTCAGATCACCAGACATTACACAGACGACACGGATGGAATAGAAGTAGATGTGGAACCCGAAATGTTAGAGGGTTCCAAGCGTATATTAGACATACACACATTGATAATTTTAGGCATCCATTTAAATCCTAGTGTGTTATATAACCATTTCGCCATCTATAACTACTCTTTGCTTTAGTCTTAGTGAAAGCACTAGGTGGTACTACATTCTTAGGAGGTGAAAATGGAGCTACGATGGACAATGGTTGCCTTAGAATCTAAAGAAGGCGGTCTACCAAGCACAGACTTAGAATGATTAGTGGGCCTAGAGATATTCCGATTCTTAGGATTCCGTGAATCGAGATTATAGCTTTAGCAACACATTTGTCATGACAATCGAATTCATACTCTTCCGACAAATAACACACGGTGCATCGATGAATATCAAAAGTACTTAACGGTTTAGCATTCGTTACATCACTATTTCTATTACATTTTCCGACGTAACATCTATAGTGGAAGCAACATGAGTTTTATTCGAGTCCTAGGGTGTTCTTCTACTTTAGCATTCCTTATTGATCTTTTCTTAGGTCGCAACTTCCTATTCTTGATTGAGTGCTCCTAGGTCGTGAAGTGCGGACGCTTGGAAAGATGCAACTATTCTGTTCAAGAGAGGGAAACACATTAGCAACTTGTGATTTGGCGCTTGGAGTTCTAGGTTCACGATTACTAAGTGTGGTGGTGCTATTCTCTTAATCACTCGTGGGCGGAAGTTGTTCATACTTTCCTAACATTTCTCTTAACTTAGAGATAGTGTGAATCAAATCTTGATTTTCGAGCGAATATTACCGGTAATTCATGACATCTCTAGTGTGAGCAAGATAGTGATCAAGTTCGTTTGATGCTTCATGACGAGGCTTATTGAGCAAATCAAATATGACACCATATTCTGTTTAACTTTTAAAAGTTCTTGTTCATATTTTGAGATTTGACTTTTCAAAGACACGCTTTGATCATCCGCTTGCTCAATTTTAGGATCGAAGATTTTGCACTCAATGAGCGATTTTCTTTTGAAAACTAAGTTGATGATTGTGAATATCTTTTTCACACCAATGAAGACGACGTTTTGCATTGTAAATTTCATTGAGTAATCGTTTATTTTCGACTTTTAAAGACTCGATCCAAGCACATTATCGGTGTTCTCAATGCTACAACATTTTCAACAATATCAACAGAGATGTAATCGATGCAAATGGCAAAGCATGAAGTAACACAACATTATGGATATCAAGACGATAACATCTTCCAAGAGTCGATCAACATCTTTTCTCAACATTTTCTTTTTGCGTTTAGTGTTAGAAATAGATGTTTCGCTTTTCTCGAAAACATTTTTCATTACCCTAAGTTCCTTATGAAAATCCTTTTCCCGAGCAATTGCATAACTTTTCAAGTTTTTAACATTAGGTAAAAGATTTTTCCGAAAAATGTCTCTTTGTTCTCGCGCCAGAGGCGATTGAAAATGTTCAACTTTGATTTCGTGAGCGATATTCTATCTCATGTTGTAAAATTTTGAGGTCGACCATGAAAATGTCAAAATATTGAAGAATTTTTGATTTTCGTGTTTTGAGTTTACTTCACTAATGGAAGGTAAAGGACCATAAGTTTGTGCATAATCTGGTTGGGGATTAACAATAGAAGACTCGTGTGTTTTGATGATAACCCTTGGTGTGTTAGAAGAATCCGTTGGTGTGACGAAAGTGACCGCGTTTTTATAATTAAAAGGTTTGTTGTAAACAACATTTTTAATTTTGATCGACTCTCGTCTTACGCATCTAATTCCTCTTGACGATGATATTCAACAACACTCATAACAAGATTATCAATTTTTATTCTCACCGGAAACTTCGTGAGTTGGTTTGAATGTTTTTAGTGAAAGCTTTGGTTTGTAATCGCCTAGATTTTTCCATATCCTTTTGGATTGGGTTTTAAGGTAAACTTTTCAATAGTCATTCTTGTTTCACCATGTTTGTAAACAACAGTTGTAAACTCTTTAAGTTTGTTTTGCAAGCCGATAATTTCTTCAAGAAGGTCATCCACCCGATTCGTTGAATGCTTTTGTATGCGGAGAACTGTTTTGACAATTTAACAACTCAAATTTAGCTTTTTGATTTTCCAAGGTGAGGCGTTAATTTGCTTTTTATGTTCATGTTTCGCTTGTTCTAATTCGATAACAAAGCATTCTTCGAGGCGGCTAGATCACGATCTGCTTCTCTAAATATTTTTCGTTTTGATGAGATTTTGCAAAAGCGGCTTCAAAACCTTTTCACGGTTTTCTTGAGTTTTGAAAAGTTGAGTTGCATTTGTAAGCATTCAAAATCCTTGGTTAGCAGTGCATTTTTACTTTTAAGGTTTGATTTAATGCAACACATTCAACAATTTGGGATTGTTGGTCTTTAAATGTGAACAAGATCCGGATGAGGCAAGGTTCATCGTGTTCAACGTGAGACACAACATGATCATTATTTAGATCCTCAAGTATAACCACGAAGTCAATTTGATTATCAAGGAAACCATAAGGTCATATGGATCGTCAAATGTGACTACGGGTTTATTTGAAAATCGGCGAACGAGATGTAGTTGACTCATTTGAACATTCCGAGCCGCGGGATTCAGATATTGACGGAGATATTAGTTCGAGATATGATGATGGTTTGTTCGGTACTGAGACAAGCCATCGATGTCATACACCGGGCTGTTTCACTCATGTGTAACTCTTGCATATTAGCCATCAACATAATAGCCGCATTGGCCTCGCAAGTCCTCCATATCATCATCTCGAGTCTCAGATCGCCATAAAGCTCGTTTTTGTCCGTGAGAGATCCACCACTTCATCCTTAAGAGCCAAAAGTAAAGCCTCTTTGAAATAAGCACCGCCCCTAGTCCTTGGCTTTGGGCATGCATTAGCCAGTGTCCTTCTCATTGCGCTTGTAGCATCTAAGACCATTTAATCGATTCTCGAGCATTTCCTGCTCCACCACTTGTGCTCGTTGTTATTCCTACCCACAACATTAAACCCTTGACCACCGCCCATCCGCGACCATAATCACGATTACGAACTTCAACACGTCCATTGTTCACAACACTTGAGTCCGTGTGTTAGATGAGGAACGAATCGATTGTTAGATTTGTTGGTGTAACGCCAAAAGCATTAGCAATCATCACAAATCCTTGTTGCAATGCTTCAATGGATCAATTTCCTCGCTTCAATCGACATATGCTTGAGCATTGTTGCTGTATGGAACCAATTGATTTTGTTGAGGTTGTTGCCGTGAAGGTGTGTTTGAAGCGCTTGGTTGAGTTCTTTGGTTGAGAGGATAATTCGCTGAGCATACAAGGCAAGTTGTTGATTATCCGGATGTGACTGTTTAGCAATTTGAGCACGGAGAATCCTTTCCCGATCAACTTCCTTTTCATGAGGCTTCAAGTAATCGTACAACAATCCATAAGTAGAATGATGCATATTCTTCGCAGACGGAGAAAAATGACATACTTCTCCCATTCGGGACCAAGACTACTCGGGAACTTAGTATTCACTGCAATTCTTGGCATGATGATGTTGTGTTTATCCAAATCATTGATGATGTCTCGAAAATCGATGATGATAGGACTCTAGTGTCTCTCGTGTTCAATCATGAAGTGTTCATAAGCCAAGTAAATTTTGGATTCCAAATCCTCCCGATTGAGTCGAGATCCTTCCATAAGAAGACGAATATGATCCCACATTTTTGTGCGCCTCTTTTGAGCATCAACACTACGAAGAATTGGGTTTGGTAATCCTAAGAGGATGTATTCCATTGCAAGTTCATCGCCTTCATAGTGTAGAAGTTCGTAGCATTTAGATCCGCAATAGTAGCAATGTTGGTTTGTTCATCTCTTGGTGGAAGCAGCTTGGATCTCCGGTACAATGACGGTGAGGCATCTCAAATGGGCCTTCCAAGATAACCTTCTTTAAGAACTTTCCATGTGGCTTCTTCGATCACAAAACCTAAAGAACCTTATCACCCATTGATCGTAGTTTCACGGAGTGAGCATTGGAGGTCTATCAAGTGATCCAGACTTCATGAATTGATTGTTGGTCGCTTAAAGCTTCACACATCTTTGCAAACCAAGTGGGTTCCTTCATAGTGTTCCTTGATGGATGTTGATTGAAATCGTTTGTGTAGGGTTGAACTCAAGACTTGGCGGTGTTTGAACCATTTGTGGTGGTGGAATTGCACCAATTTGTGGAGTATGTTGTTGATTAAATTGTTGTTGATAAATTGCTTGTTGTTGATTCCATTGTTGATGTTGTGGAGTTAATTGTTGTTGTTGTTGATGATTATAAGTGTGAGGAAATAGTTAGAGTATGGTGGTTGAGACATGTTGTTAAAATTGTGTAGTAAAATGGATCTTTGTAGTCGAATGAACCTTTGTTGATGAAGTGTCCTTAGGCGAGAAAGACAAGAAACCAAGTAGTACTTATGCGAAAAACACCAAAAGTTACGCATAACAATAAGGAGTTACGCATAGGTTTTAGCTTACGCGTAAGTAGGAAAAACACTAAAGTTATGCGTAGACAAAAGTTAGGCGTGAAAGTTAGGCGAGGGATTACCTTATCGTAGACCTAAGTTTACGCGTAAAGTGAATCTTATGCGTAGGATTTCTACGCGTAGCTTATGCTTATGCGTAAGTTTAGGGTTTTGCTCAAATGATCTTTTACACTATCACAAAGGCAAAAGATATCCAAAGTCGACGTATTTTCGGACTTATCCAAGTAAGAAAACACGGAATAAACCACGAAAATGAAGATCAAACCAAGGATAATCTTACGCGTAATTTTAGGGTTTCAATATCGTAGGATTACTCGTAATGTTGATTTTGCCCAAATGTGTTTCTAAACTAGATTTTGTTATGGAATAGCTTCAATAGTACCAAAAGAACACAAAAGTGTGAAACTTGATGTACCAAAGCGCTAAACGGGTTCTGCGTAGAACGACACCCAAGAACAAAACAAGCTTAAAAGCGATATCCACGCGTAAAGGTTGAAACTTTTTCCAAAACAAGTATTTTAACACCTTAAAACTTTGAAAGTACAAGAATCTTGGATTAAAAAGTGTAAAAACAATTTTTAAGCGAACCAAAGTATCAAGGTGCGTTTTAGGCGTGGACCGAAACCCACTTCAAAAACAAACACGATTCACCCAACTAGTAGGCGATTGATACCATTTGTTAGGTCACTAGTTTTACAAACACAAGTAATATAGAAAGGAGATGAGGCGATTGAACAAGATCTAACACACACACAAACAATAATAAGATCGGTTATGCGAGGCATATGTGAAAGAAAGAAAACTTGAACAACCAACCCTCAAATGAGGGTTTACAAGAGATATTTATAGGAGGAAGCTAGGGCAACACTCCTAGTTCCCATCCTTTCTTATGTGGGCTTGGGCCTAAGCTTATGGGCCTTCTACATAAGCTAGACCTTAAACAAACATAAAGGCCATAATAAGCTACCTATTACATATGAAATATAAATACTTGAAATACAGTTTAGGAGTGATTCCAACAACACAAACTTGTTGAAGGACTTATAGGATTTCGGTACTCAAAAGACCACTTATGCTCAGCTTGCGAACAAGGAAAAAGCACTCGTGCACATTTTCCTTCGAAGGTTGAAAACATCACTCAACATGTTCTTCACCTTCTTCACATGGATTTGTGTGGCCTGATGCGTGTGCAAACGATTTATGGCAAACATTACATTCTTGTAATCGTTGATGACTACTCAAGATGGACCTGGGTTTATTTTCTTAGAAGTAAAGATCAAGCTCCACCAATGATCATAACCTTTCTCATGAAAATTCCAGTTCAACTTCGTAACACGGTCAGACAAGTCGACAGAGGAACTGAATTCTTGAATCAAACTCTTTGGGAATATTATGAGAAAGTGGAATTAAGCATCAAATATCTATTGCAAGAACACCGAACATAATGGGTTGTCGAAAAGCGAAACGGATGTTAGTGGAAGTTGCAAAACGATGTTGATAAATGCTAAACTTCGGTTTACTTGTGATGTAGTCATGTCAAGTGCATGCTATACTCGAACCGTTCAATGATCACAAACGCCACAACAAAACACCTTATGAGCTTATCCATAACAAAACCGAATCTAAAAACTTTCATGTATTTGGTGCTCTTTATTATCCAAATAATGATCGTGATGAATTTGAAAACTCAAAGCTAAAGGCGATATTGGAGTCTTTGCGGATCTTGTGAACACTCTAAAGGATACCGAATCGCATCGTCGTACGTGAAATGATGGAGACAATTCATGCTAATTTTGATGAGCTTACGAGATGGCTTCTAAGCAAAACATCTTAGAACCCGGACATAACCGTCTTAACTTCCCGAATCATCGGTGACCAAACCTTTCAACTCACTCGTCGTCAAATGGAAACGTTGTTTGCTCCTCTATTTAATGAAGACTTTGATCAACGTGCTCGGATGTATCAAATGTTTCCATTGCTCAACTGATCAAATTCCAATCACGATATACGAAACAATAACAATCTGGTCGATGCACCTCTAGTCGAATCTCCAACAACAAATTGAAAAAACCGCTTCAAATGACAATGACCCAACCGATGATCCTTTAAACCAAAATGTACCGCACCTACGGATTATGATGGAAATGCATTTTCAACCCTTTTGCATTAGAAACAACCAATCGAGATGTTCTTGAATCTTCTACCAACCATTTGGATCCACCTAATTTGCACAATTTATATCAACACCAACCTTCAACACACGGATGGACCAAAGATCATCCTATTGTTAATATTATTGGCAACCCTAACTAACCATCATAACGGACAACGTCTTCACACCGACGTGAAACCGCATTTATGCACTCACCGTTAGTAATACCGAACCTAAAAACATTAAGGAAGTAATGACTCACGACAACTGAATTGAATCCATGCAAGAAGAGCTAAACCAGTTCAAACGTTTAGAAGTATGGGAATTGTTTGAAAGAAAAACCAGGGTCTACGTCATTGGTCTAAAATGGATTTGGAAGAACAAGGTTGATGCTGAAGGAACGGTCATTCGTAACAAGTCACATCTGGTGGCTAAGGTTTATAGACAGGAAGAAGGTATCGAATTTGAAGAATCATTCGCACCGGTTGCTAGACTTGAGGCTGTACGGATTTTTCTGGCATTTGCGGCTCAAATGAACATCACCGTCTACCAAATGGATGTCAAAACTGCATTTCTCAATGGGAAACTTCGGGAGACGGTGTATGTTAGCCAACCAGAAGGATTCATTGATCCAGAGTTCCCTAATCATGTCTACAAATTGAACAAGACTCTCTACGGTCTCAAACAAGCCCCTCAGGCGTAGTATGATAAGTTGTCATCCTTCCTGCTTGCTTATAATTTTATCAAAGGATCGGTTGACCCCACACTATTTATTCAATATCACGGGGAACACATTTTAATTGTTCAGATTTATGTGGATGACATCATTTTTGGTTCAACCTACAAAAAGTACTCAAATGCTTTTTCAAAACTAATGAAAACAAATTTTGAAATGTCAATGATGGGTGAACTTACGTTCTTCTTAGGACTTCAAGTTCATCAATCACCCCGTGGTATTTTCCTAAGTCAGTCCAAATATGCTCTTGATATTTTGAAAAAACATGGTATGCAAACTTGTGACACCTATAATACACCAATGGCCTCAACCAGTAAACTAGATGTTGATTTACATGGAAAAATTGTTGACCCCACAAAATACCGTAGTATTATTGGGTCTCTCATGTATCTAACAACAAGTAGACCCCGACATTGTATTTGCTGTATATCTATGCTCCCGTTATCGGTCAAGACCTACTGAAAAACACCTCTCAGAGGCTAAAAGAATCCTCCGATACATCAAGGGAACCATTAACTTGGGGATCTGGTATCCTAAGGATTCTGGTTTTGAATTAATAGTATTTTTAGATGCTGATCATTCAGGGTATTTAGATACACGTAAGAGTACTTCTGGTGGTTTACAATTCCTTTGTGATAAACTGGTGTCATGGCAATCGAAGAAGCAGGATTGTACATCGTTATCATCAACTGAAGCAAAATATGTAGCCATGTCTGCGTGTTGCACTCAAGTCATCTGGATGAGAACACAACTCATGGATTATGGTTATGTATTCGAAAAGATTCCGGTGTACTGTGAATCAAAAAGTGCTATTGCAATCTCGTGCAACACGGTTCAACATTCAAAGTCAAATTACATTGCTCTTCGCTACCATTTCATCAAAGAGCATATGGAGAAGGGAACGGTGGAACTATACTTTGTAGGTACTGAACACCAATTGACGGACCTTTTCACCAAAGCCTTGCCACCCGCAAGATTTGCTGACTTAGTTCATCGAATTGGTATGCGGTGTTTGACTCTAGAAGAGCTGGATGAATTTTTAAACTATCTTGAAAAGTCAAACACTGAAACCATTTTTTTAAATATTTATCAAAAATCAAAATACAAAAAATAAAAAATCATATAATATCCAAAAATATTTTTCATTTTCCTTTATGAAAACAAACAATGCAAGTACAAAATTTCCATCAACACTTTGTTCTCTCAAACATTTCACAGTTTTTCCCGAACAAGTGTTGAGGTGGAGAATGTACATATTTTCTAGTTTCATAAATCTTTGTACTTGTATGTTACCAAAAAGATGTTGTTTTACAAATGTGTTGGATAAGTATCATGGTTAAATACCCTCCTCGGACTCAAAAAGTTTATAAAATTCATTAATTCAAAAGTCGAGGGGGAGTATTGTAAAGTTTCTTGCCAAAATGATCTTTGTTTAACCATGTGTTTTAAAGGATCAAAACTTATTGTGATTTGAGGTTTGAGGACTACATGTGTCACATTTTCAAAATAATTTTAACAAAAACAAAATGCAAATGCATTCAAGTCCTCAACTAACAAGATCAACGACCCAAATTCATTTTTGATAATCTGTGGATGTTTTCAAAAATCTGTAAGTGCTATAATGTTGTTATGATTAATACAAACAAAGGTTTTTGATTCTATCATGATCCAACGGGTGGATTTTTCACAAATGATGTTTTAAGATTCGTTCATATAAACGAATTGGGGATTTTTTGAAAAAGTGTATTTTTGATTAAAATTCTTGTTGAGAAATGGTTAAAACTAAGTTATAAACACAATTTCATTACTTATTCATACCCAGAAACATGAATTGAAAGATTTTCAAATTTAGGGTTCATACGTCCCAATTGGGGGTTCATTTCTGTTGTGTGTGTGTGATAAATTGTGAATAAGAAAGAGTTAGTATGTGATAAGATACATGTTAGCACACTTTAATTAGACCAGAAACATCTCAAAATTGAAAATCAAATGTTTAAGGTTTAAGGACATGTTCAGGATGAACTTTCTGATTCTGTGGACAAATTATGTTAAAACTTGTGTAGAATCACTATAATGCACCCTATGAACACTCAGAAACAACCAGGAATTGATGCAGATGTATAAATCTCTTATTCGAAACTTAAGGGTTTAAGACTTTTACGAATAAGGAATTTTTGTGGATATATAACTGTATAAATGCCATGATTGTGTTCCTAAGGATGTTTGAACATAATTGTAACAATTGGTATTGGCATTATCTTAACAGGAAGGATTATTCGTAAAGATTGAAAAGGTTTTTGAAATTTACAGAATAAGAAAAATTCTTACGAATAAGAACAAAAAGTTTACGAATAAGAAACGACTACAGTGACTTACGAATTTCTTGGAAAGAAATTGGAAACTTGGAAAGGCTTACGAATAAGGCCAAATTCTTATGAATAAGGCTTATTCTTACGCATAACCTTATTATTACAAATAAGGGGATTGCATTACGAGTAAGCTTCATTCTTACGAATTAGCACTATTCGTAAACATTAGCCTATTCTTACGAATGAGCTTGATGCGTACGAACAAGAATTATTCTTTACGAATAAGGAATGTTCTTACGCATTAAACTTATTCTTACGAATAAGCATCCAATTTTACGAATAAGGACTCAAGTTACGAATAAGTTACTGTTTTCAAATTGTTAACTGTTAGGAATAAGTCACAAACACATGTTTACGAATAAGCATACAAAACTTCATATGTTGTGCTTAAGTGATAAATGGGAATTTAAACTTCAAAATTAACATGTTTACTTAAGTTATCTCACAAATCTCAACCGTCTTCTGATACACCAATTGACACCTCAACTGTAACATTTCGCATTTTTAGGATTTCTATCCATTTTCGAATTTTTACTATTCACTCCCGATACCCGCACCACCTTTTGACTAATACATTTTAATTTACCTTACCAAGTCGTATACCTAGTCATCAACTAGATATTATTTAGATAATACCTAGTTAAATATCTTCAAAGTATCTCACTAAGAGAAGTAAAATTGAAATTCACTTCTTAAATATCTTACCATTCTAGATTTTAACAGCATTTACGTGCTCCGTCAAACTTATCAATCATTTAATATGCTAAGATAGGTTATATTAATATGTTTTAACATTTTTATAAGTTTCATATTTTTAGGATACCCGGTTTTAAGTTTCGTGACTTTACGACTTACAGTTAGCAATTAACGGGACCAAAACTCACTCCGTAAGTCAAGATAAGTACCCAAATCGTAAAAGACTTATCCAATCTTATCCAACAAGCCACATGGGGCGTTTTTATTGTGATGACTAAGTTAAGATAGAAACTTACCTAGGAAGATACATGCATGTGCTAAATTACTTAAGTCTTAAGACTTAAACTTAAGACTCAAGTCTTAGAAATATCCTAAGTCTTGCACCTCCTCATCTTGCTATAAAAGGAACTAATTTTTCTCCCTTTCTTCTCCATTTAAATGCCCAACAAAAATTCACAACACCATGATTCTTTAATCTTCAAACTACAAGTTATATATCATAGTTCAAGGCCTAGTTATTCCCTACATGATTCAAGAGTTTGTTTGGTGATTCCATGGTTGGATTAGGAGCTATACAAGGTGAAAAGGTCTGAGTTAGAAGTGTTCTTACAAGGTTAGATCAAGCCTAGAAAGGGTTAGCAAGGAGTGTTAAGGATTTGGAAGCTCGAGTTCATATTGGAAGGATTTAGGTTTTAGTGTCCTAGTTCTTGTTTCTTGTTAGTATTCATCACAAGGATTGTAAGCAAACTCTTATGTTATCATTTGATTACTGTATATACTAGTATTTTAGGTATGTTACTTGTTCTATATGCGTATTATACTTGATTGTGCTTGGATAAATGGATTAAAACACTAGAAACTGTCGAAAGGACTAGATTTGCAACACAGAAACTGGACAGGGGCTGTAAACGTAAATTCTGGGTAAAATTCGTGGACTGAGAAAGTTAAGTAATTACATAGGATTATAGATCTATGTATTGTGGTCATTTCTCCGGGTGGCTCGTGCCGTAACTCATCCCGATGAATAAACTAGAGCCAAAACGGCTAAACGTGTCGAAATCTGAGTAATAGATTTCAAACGGGTAAAACTCATAAAACTTGCATATAACCAACTGTTGGTCAAAGAATAAAAGTTGTAGCTAACACCCTAACTTGAACGTGGCCGCTGGCCGTGCCTTAAACGGAGCTATAGAACTCGAGTTATGACTAAAACCGTGAGACAGTTCTTCTTGATTGAAATAACTAGTACATTCAAGGGTAAATTGGTAATTTCACATTAGTTAAATAATTTCGGGCGATGGGGCCCACTAATCTGTTTAGTGCTATCAATTACCTTTCGAGGACATAAAAATTGAGTCGTGATCATTTACGGTTTAGAAGTAACGTGTAGATTTAGACGGGGAAAACTTAAATAAACGAAACGTAAACACTTATACGAATTTAGAAACATCAAGTATCCAAGCATAATGAATGTAATAACTATATAAGGCATGTTTATATATTCACTTCGTTGTTTTAGAACCTAAGACACAACACATATTCTAGGTTGCGCGTAAAGGTCTCTCGGCTTATCTATCGATTCGTTATACATTGGATATCACATTTATTAAGGTGAGTTCTTAGCCCCGTTTTTATACACGTTTGAAACTTTTGGGGGAGATACATGCTCAACTACTTGCTTTTACTTTTACAAATACTCAAAACATTATACTTGATTGCATTATACTTGATTGCGTTATACTTGATTGTGTTATACTTAAGTTTGAAAGTCTCCCAACATAAACGGAGCAGTCCAATTCTAAAGTCTCCCAACATAAATGGAGCAGTCCAATTCGAAAGTCTCCCAACATAAACGGAGCAGTCCAATTCGAAAGTCTCCCAACATAAACGGAGCAGTTCTCGATCGAAAGTCTCCCAATATAAACGGAGCAGTCCAATTTGAAAGTCTCCCTTATCGACGGAGCAACACTAAGTGCAATAATGTGAACTATTATGATCAGTGTGTGTGACTATAAAATGTACTATATTTTAGCGATGGGTTGTAAACACACAAGTTGCAAGTTTTGTATGGGCGGAACTTGGGCCGAGTGGATTTACAATGCCTTTCTTTGTGAACATTCTTTAAAGGCTTTTCAACTTATTCAAAACAAACTCTATGAACTCACCAACCATTGTGTTGACACTTTTAGCATGTTTATCTCGTGTCAATAAGGGGATAGGTGTTACATGGAACTTAGAGTCGCACGACATATTTTGAAGACTTACGCTTTTATCATTTACCATTCAAAACATTTTTTAAACATTTATATATCATACTTTGGGACCTCATTGTTTGTAACTTTGATTTCATATATCGAATGGTAACTTTTCAAAACGTCTCATTTAGAGGTCGTTTTCTATAACTTGTACTTTGTATTATGAAGTAGCACCCCAATGAAACAATTTTCTGCTGCGATACTTTGGGGGTGTTACAGATTGGTATCAGAGCATTGGTTATAGAGAACTAGGTTTCATTTAAGAGCTTAGACTATAACTGCTTTATACGTTAAGACTCTCCACTATAATTGCCTTACACACACTTCGTGCGCATATGCTTCTTGTTAGTTGTTTGTTTAGATCCACGTTGTTGGATGATATGACTTTAGTAATAATAAGGAAACCACATTATTTAATCGAGTCATTCAAAATATGGAGCTCATTAATAACTAATTATTTAACTTGATCTTGTGATGCCTTGTTTGATGAGACATGAGATTTGAGTTGAATAATATTATTACTTAGCTTTAGGATTTGATGACTTGGTTATCTTATTATCTGTCTCGAGCGAGTTTTGTGTCAGGAAATCTTAAGTAGGATGATTTATAATCTCCTTATTTGAATGGATTGAGATGCCTCTTTATTCAAATAAAGAAGTTATAAATCACCAAACCATAGGTTTATAACCCATTAATTACATAAATTTGGACGCTTCTTTATGTAAGTAATGAATTATAAATAAGTGTGCTTATTTTCATCCGATATGAATCCCTAACCACATTATGGGTGTATTACAACGTAACCCATACACTATTCCTGTTGAATAAGAGAGAACCCCACTCTTTTAGAAACCACACTATTCTTAGACACACTATAACTATTTAACATCAACAGAACTTCGGGACGAAGTTCCCTTAAGGGGTAGAGACTGTAACATTTCGCATTTTTAGGATTTCTATCCATTTTCGAATTTTTACTATTCACTTTTTACTATTCACTCCCGATACCCGCACCACCTTTTGACTAATACATTTTAATTTACCTTGCCAAGTCATATACCTAGTCATCAACTAGATATTATTTAGATAATACCTAGTTAAATATCTTCAAAATATCTCACTAAGAGAAGTAAAATTGAAATTCTCTTCTTAAATATCTTACCATTCTAGATTTTAACAGCGTTTACGTGCTCCGTCAAACTTATCAATCATTTAATATGCTAAGATAGGTTATATTAATATATTATAACATTTTTATAAGTTTCATATTTTTAGGATACCCGGTTTTAAGTTTTGTGACTTTACGACTTACAGTTAGCAATTAACGGGACCGTAACTCACTCCGTAAGTCAAGAGAAGTACCCAAATCGTAAAAGACTTATCCAATATTATCCAACAAGCCACATGGGGCGTTTTTATTGTGATGACTAAGTTAAGATAGAAGCTTACCTAGGAAGATACATGCATGTGCTAAATTACTTAAGTCTTAAGACTTAAACTTAAGACTTAAGTCTTAGAAATATCCTAAGTCTTGCACCTCCTCATCTTGCTATAAAAGGAAATAATTTTTCTCCCTTTCTTCTCCATTTAAATGCCCAACAACAATTCACAACACCATGATTTTTAATCTTCAAACTACAAGTTATATATCAAAGTTCAAGGCCTAGTTATTCCCTACATGATTCAAGAGTTTGTTTGGTGATTCCATGGTTGGATTAGGAGCTATACAAGGTGAAAAGGTCTGAGTTAGAAGTGTTCTTAAAAGGTTAGATCAAGCCTAGCAAGGGTTAGCAAGGAGTGTTAAGGATTTGGAAGCTCGGGTTCATATTGGAAGGATTTAGGTTTTAGTGTCCTAGTTCTTGTTTCTTGTTAGTATTCATCACAAGGATTGTAAGCAAACTCTTATGTTATCATTTGATTACTGTATATACTAGTATTTTAGGTATGTTACTTGTTCTATATGCTTATTATACTTGATTGTGCTTGGATAAATGGATTAAAACACTAGAAACCGTCGAAAAGGACTAGATTTGCAACACAGAAACTGGACAGGGGCTGTAAACGTAAATTCTGGGTAAAATTCGTGGACTGAGAAAGTTAAGTAATTACATAGGATTATAGATCTATGTATTGTGGTCATTTCTCCGGGTGGCTCGTGCCGTAACTCATCCCGATGAATAAACTAGAGCCAAAACGGCTAAACGTGTCGAAATCTGAGTAATAGATTTCAAACGGGTAAAACTCATAAAACTTGCATATAACCAACTGTTGGTCAAAGAATAAAAGTTGTAGTTAACACCCTAACTTGAACGTGGCCGCTGGCGGTGCATTAAACGGAGCTATAGAACTCGAGTTATGACTAAAACCGTGAGACAATTTGCTGCTGATTGAAATAACTAGTACATTCAAGGGTAAATTGGTAATTTCACATTAGTTAAATAATTTCTGGGGCAGTAGGGCCCACTAATCTGTTTAGTGCTATCAATTACCTTTCGAGGACATAAAAATTGAGTCGTGATCATTTACGGTTTAGAAGTAACGTGTAGATTTAGACGGGGAAAACTTAAATAAACGAAACGTAAACACTTATACGAATTTAGAAACATCAAGTATCCAAGCATAATGAATGTAATAACTATATAAGGCAATTTTTATATATTCACTTCGTTGTTTTAGAACCTAAGACACAACACATATTCTAGGTTGCGTAAAGGTCTCTCGGCTTATCTATCGATTCGTTATACATTGGATATCACATTTATTAAGGTGAGTTCTTAGCCCTGTTTTTATACACGTTTGAAACTTTTGGGGGAGATACATGCTCAACTAATTGCTTTTACTTTTACAAATACTCAAAACATTATACTTGATTGCATTATACTTGATTGCGTTATACTTGATTGTGTTATACTTAAGTTTGAAAGTCTCCCAACATAAACGGAGCAGTCCAATTCTAAAGTCTCCCAACATAAACGGAGCAGTCCAATTCGAAAGTCTCCCAACATAAACGGAGCAGTCCAATTCGAAAGTCTCCCAACATAAGCGGAGCGGTTCTCGATCAAAAGTCTCCCAATATAAGCGGAGCGGTCAATTTGAAAGTCTCCCTTATCGACGGAGCAACACTAAGTGCAATAATGTGAACTATTATGATGTATGTGTGCTTGACTATAAAATGTACTATATTTTAGCGATGGGTTGTAAACACACAGGTTGCAAGTTTTGTATGGGCGGAACTTGGGCGAGTGGATTACAATGCCTTTCTTTGTGTGAACATTCTTTAAAGGCTTTTCAACTTATTCAAAACAAACTCTATGAACTCACCAACCATTGTGTTGACACTTTTTAGCATGTTTATCTCAGGTCAATAAGGGGATAGGTGTTGCATGGAACTTAGAGTCGCACGGCATATTTTGAAGACTTACGCTTTTATCATTTACCATTCAAAACATTTTTTAAACATTTATATATCATACTTTGGGACCTCATTGTTTGTAACTTTGATTTCATATATCGAATGGTAACTTTTCAAAACGTCTCATTTAGAGGTCGTTTTCTATAACTTGTACTTTGTATTATGAAGTAGCACCCCAATGACACAATCTTCTGCTGCGATACTTTGGGGGTGTTACAGATTGGTATCAGAGCATTGGTTATAGAGAACTAGGTTTCATTTAAGAGCTTAGACTATAACTGCTTTATACGTTAAGACTCTCCACTATAATTGCCTTACACACACTTCGTGCGCATATGCTTCTTGTTAGTTGTTTGTTTAGATTCACGTTGTTGGATGATATGACTTTAGTAATAATAAGGAAACCACATTATTTAATCGAGTCATTCAAAATATGGAGCTCAGTAATAACTAATTATTTAACTTGATCTTGTGACAGTTCTTGTTTGATGAGACATGAGATTTGAGTTGAATAATATTATTACTTAGCTTTAGGGATTTGATGACATGGTTATCTTATTATCTGTCTCAGAAAGCGAGTTTTGTGTCAGGAAATCTTAAGTTGGATGATTTATAATCTCCTTATTTGAATGGATTGAGATGCCTCTTTATTCAAATAAAGAAGTTATAAATCACCGAACCATAGGTTTATAACCCATTAATTACATAAATTTGGACGCTTCTTTATGTAAGTAATGAATTATAAATAAGTGTGCTTATTTTCATCCGATATGAATCCCTAACCACATTATGGGTGTATTACAACGTAACCCATACACTATTCCTCTTGAATAAGAGAGAACCCCACTCTTTTAGAAACCACACTATTCTTAGACACACTATAACTATTTAACATCAATGAACTTGGACGAAGTTCCTTAAAGGTAGAGCGTAACATTTCGCATTTTAGGTTTCTATCCATTTTGAATTTTACTATTCACTTTTACTATTCACTCCGATACCCGCACCACCTTTTGACTAATACATTTTAATTTACCTTGCCAAGTCATATACCTAGTCATATACCTAGTCATCAACTAGATATTATTTAGATAATACCTAGTTAAATATTTTCAAAATATCTCACTAAGAGAAGTAAAATTGAAATTCTCTTCTTAAATATCTTACCATTCTAGATTTTAACAGCGTTTACGTGCTCCGTCAAACTTATCAATCATTTAATATGCTAAGATAAGTTATATTAATATATTATAACATTTTTATAAGTTTCATATTTTTAGGATACCCGGTTTTAAGTTTTGTGACTTTACGACTTACAGTTAGCAATTAACGGGACCGTAACTCACTCCGTAAGTCAAGATAAGTACCCAAATCGTAAAAGACTTATCCAATATTATCCAACAAGCTACATGGGGCGTTTTTATTGTGATGACTAAGTTAAGATAGAAGCTTACCTAGGAAGATACATGCATGTGCTAAATTACTTAAGTCTTAAAACTTAAACTTAAGACTTAAGTCTTAGAAATATCCTAAGTCTTGCACCTCCTCATCTTGCTATAAAAGGAAATAATTTTTCTCCCTTTCTTCTCCATTTAAATGCCCAACAACAATTCACAACACCATGATTTTTTAATCTTCAAACTACAAGTTATATATCAAAGTTCAAGGCCTAGTTATTCCCTACATGATTCAAGAGTTTGTTTGGTGATTCCATGGTTGGATTAGGAGCTATACAAGGTGAAAAGGTCTGAGTTAGAGTGTTCTTAAAAGGTTAGATCAAGCCTAGCAAGGGTTAGCAAGGAGTGTTAAGGATTTGGAAGCTCGGGTTCATATTGGAAGGATTTAGGTTTTAGTGTCCTAGTTCTTGTTTCTTGTTAGTATTCATCACAAGGATTGTAAGCAAACTCTTATGTTATCATTTGATTACTGTATATACTAGTATTTTAGGTATGTTACTTGTTCTATATGCTTATTATACTTGATTGTACTTGGATAAATGGATTAAAACACTAGAAACCGTCGAAAAGGACTAGATTTGCAACACGTGAACCGGGCAGGGTACAAACGTAAATTCAGGTAAAATTCGTGGTGAGAAAGTTAAGTAATTACATAGGATTATAGATCTATGTCTTGTGGTCATTTCGCGGGTGGCTCGTGCGTAACTCATCCCGATGAATAAACTAGAGCCAAAGCGGCTAAACGTGTCCAAATCGAGTAACATATTTCAAGCGGGTAGAACTCATAAAACTTGCATATAACCAACCGTTGGTCAAAGAATAAAGTTGTAGCTAACACCCTAACTTGAACGTGGCGTGGCCGTGCATTAATTAAGTCAGTAGAACTCGACTTATGACAAAAACGTGAGACAGTTCATGCGATTGAAATAACTAGTACATTCAAGGGTAAATTGGTAATTTCACATTAGTTAAATAATTTCAGGGCAGTAGGGCCCACTAATCTGTTTAGTGCTATCAATTACCTTTCCGAGGACATAAGAATCGAGTCGTGATCATTTACGGTTTAGAAGTAACGGGTAGATTTAGACGGGAAAACTTAAATAAGCGAAGCGTAAACACTTATACTGAATTTAGAAACATCAAGTGTTGGGATATGAAAGTCTTGAAGATATGAAAGCTTGAAGATATGAAAGTCTTGTAAGTACAGAAGCACTTGGAAAACGTCAAAGAGTCAAAGTCTTGCTAAAGACAAAGTCAAAGCTTCGCATTATGAAGTCAATCTTTGCAAGAACAAAGAACTGTTATATTCGTTTATGGAAAGTATTGTATTCTATGTTTAGATTACTTGTCGTACAAGAATACAAATTGTAAACCGACTAGGATATCCTTGAGCCTATAAAAGGACTCCTAGATTGTCATTAAAGATACGATTTTAGAATACGAGTTTATGAGTTTTAGAGTTTACTGAATTCACAAGTTATTTAGTGTTTTAGAGAAGTTCGATAATCTTAGAGTTGTTTAGAGTATCCGCATAATAAGCGGTTTAGAGTTTATAATAAAAGTTATTCTTCTTAGCTTTATTAAGTAAATTCCGCGTGCTTGATAAAGATTGCTCGATGTTTCTTTGTTAATAACTTAGGATTTATCCGAGGTTATTAAACCTTAACAAGCTAGTTAAAGTTAGTTTGATTAAAGTATATCGATCCAACAAGTGGTATCGAGCTTGTGTGGAAACTATGACTAGGAAGAAACCTTACTTCTACAATATTCAAGATGTCGATGAAGTCGTTCCACCACCCTCAATCACCTCACCGAATTCCAATAATCAAAAGGGAGAATATGATCTACGGTGCATGAAGATGAGGCATATTGCCATTCTGCACCATGCTCTATGGAATGTAATTGTTAATGGCAATGAAGTAGTTCGAGAACCTATTAATATTCTGGACAACCAATTGCACCAAAGCGGTCTTACCGGCTGACAACCCTAAGGAATCAAGAAAAGGCACTAAACATTCTCTTATCGCCATTCCGATGGTCATCTTCTCAAATTTCATGATGCTAAAGATGCTAAGCACTCGGGCTGCTCTCAAGACCAGATTGGAGGAATGAAGCCTCTAAGAAGATGCACGAAATTTCTTTGAAACAGCAGTTTGAAACTTTCACGGTGGGTGAAAGAGAGTCTTGATCTTGCATATGATAGGTTTCAAAATCTCCTCAACATGTTGGAGTTATACAAAGCGAAGTGTCGATTGAGGATGCTAATTTGAAGTTTCTAAGGAGTTTGCCATCTACATGGCATGTGATTGCTACAATGATCCGAGGACAACAAGGTTTGGATATCATGGACTTTGATGATCTCTATCATCAATTGAAGGTGTATGAGCATGAGATGAGTGGTCAAACAAATTTCAAGTCTCACGGTATAGCTTTTCTATCATCTGAAAAGAAGGGCGTTATTTCATCAAAAGTCTGTTTCTCCTCAATCTTGTTTCTCAAAATCTCTTTGCTTACAACCCCTTCATATGCTCGTGAGCCCTACCACCTACCAATTTGCCCTCGGATGAAGTTGTGTGCTCCTTCTTTGCACAACAAGCCGGTTTACACATCACTTATGAAGAGGATCTAGTACAGATTGAAGAAGATGCACTTGAAGAAATTGATATCGGTGGCAAGTTGCTATGATCATTGCAAGGATCAAAAAGTACATGAAAAAGACAGGAAAAGTATTGATTTCAAACCAAAACAAGGAATAACTTTGACAAATCCCAAATTGAATTCTTCAATTGTCAAAAGACCGAGTCACTTTGCAAGGAGTGCGAGGTTTGCTAAGTATCAAGCAAAGCAGAACATCCGAGAAGCCAAAACTTGAGCTCAAAGAAATTCCAATTCTTTGAAACAAAGGCTTTGGTTGCTCAAGAAAAGTTATCGAAGTTGACCGGAGTGAAGAATTTGATGATGAACCGTTGACTTCTTGTATGGTCGCGATGGAAGATGTAGTTGAAGACACGGTGGAAGCATTGGACGAACCTTTGCTTTTGAAGAAGAACACGAACATCTTTGCTTTGGAATCTAATGATGGCTTTGGAGGATTTGATTGGAGCAAAGAAAGTGAAGATGATCCTGTTCTTCTTGCTATGGTGGCTACTTCACCAACTCGTCTCCTATCTACGAGGTATGCTCAAACTATGAGTTTTATCTAAAATTACTTATGATTATGTGATTGAAAGAGATAATTGTGTTAGGGCTAGGTCCGAGGTAGCGGGTTATCAAATCACTTTAGAGTCCATGGAAGCCAAAATATTAACCCATGAAAATAATGAAATGGCTTGGGCTGAAAAATATGAACAACAGGATTACCAGTTAAAACTTAGTGAATGGAAGCTAAAATGTAAAATTGCTGAAATTGAGAAATTAACTAAGGAGAGAGATGATTTGTTAGCTAAGTTTGATGCCTGGAAAGAATCTGGTCTGTCTCATGTTACTTATGTTGAAAAACAAAGAAGAGCATACATTAGAACTGGATTTGGTTTTGGTATGAACTTTGATAACATAGAAGAAAACCAACCTAGTGATCAGGATGTAGGTGATTTTGAGGACATAACCACTAGTGATGATGAACTCATTAACTATGTAGATACATCTAGTAATGAGGGCTCAATAAGTGAACCACCTCCCGAGTATAAGAAAGACAAGGGATATAATCTCGTCCCATCCCATTAGTCATCAACCCATAAGGCTGATGTTTCTCGATTTGGAGTAGCAGTCTAGAGTTTAGGAAGAAGCTTGTTGCTCAATCTAGATCTGAAAAACCCAAAGCTGTTGAAAATAATGTTCAAAATCAAGCAAGAATTTCAAATCAAAATCTTGCTCCACAAGCGATACTTCTCGCAAAGTCTTTTCAAAACCGTATTGCTAAACCTTTTGGGATAATTTTGGTCAAAACAGTTTAATCATTCACCTAGAAGGCAAAATAATTTTGGGCATAAACATAGAAGAAATCACTTTGGATATATGGGTCAAAAAGCGTGTTTTGTGTGTTATAGTCCTAATCACTTAATCAAAGATTGTGATCGACACTCGAGAATATCTTAGCAAATTTCCAAAGAACGGATCATCAACCACAAACCTAGAGAGCACAAACCGATGCGGAATAATTCACATAGGATTAATCACGAAACTTCACACGGATCACGAGATACCCACATCGAGAAGACCTTTTCAAAACCTTACATATCTCACAAGACTTTCCAAAGCTTGCTCCAAAACAAGGTCTTGGTCACACTACTTGGAATAGGAATTCTAGGAGATCTCACTATCAACCTAGAAGGTATTACAATTTACATAGGGGATCTAGATCACGGGAACCACGTGTTAAACCGAATGGGTTAAGAGGAAGGTATTCTTGAGGACAAACAAGACTTTCAACAAAAGTGAATCGATGTTTTGTGACACAAGAAAAGCTAATACTCTTGTAAAGAGATTTATGTTGAAAACCGAAAGTTTTGAAAATCCACATGTTAAAGATCATAAGATAATTTTGGATCATCATTTGAAAGATAGTGGAATTACATACTCAAAGAATTTGAGTTTGTAACTCCACAAGGGAACTCAAGTCGGTAATGGCTTGGGTTCCTAAAATCACTAACTCTTTTCTTTGTGTGCGGGCAACCCGAAGAGGAGCTTAAAGATCATCGATTGTAGATAGTGGTTGCTCGGAAGTATGACGAGAGACAAAGAGATTCTGTCTCGATTTTAGAATTATTAGTGGAGGAAGAGTTGCATTTGGGAATGATCCCAATGGAGGAAAGATTCTTGCAAAGGAACTATCAAAGCGGGGCTTATTGACTTTGAGAATGTTAGATATGTGAAAGAGCTTAAGTTCAACTTGCTCTCGCCTCTCAAATTTGTGATAAAAGCATCACCGTGTTAGTCATCGACACGAATGTCTCATCTTTTCCTCCGATTTTAAACACATTGATGATGACATGGTAGTACTTAGAGTACCAAGGACAAATGATGTGTATAGCTTAGACATGAAGAGTTTACATTCTTATGGAAGAGCCACATGTTTGGTGGCTAAAGCAACATTTGAAGAGGCACATCAATGGCATAGAAGATTGGGCCATGTTAATTTTAAGAATATCAACAAACCGGTCAAAGGCAATCTAGTTAGAGGTTTACCTTCAAAGACTTACAAGAATGATCAATCATGCTTGGCATGCAAGAAGGGTAAACAACACAAAGCTTCTGCAAGAAGCTTGAGGAAAGAACTATTAGAGAACCATTGGAGTCATACATATGGATTTATTTGGACTGTCTCGTGGCAAGCCTAAATAAGAAAAAAATCTTGTTTGGTTGTTACAAATGATTGCGAGATTCATTGGGTTTTCTTTTGGGTTTTAAGGATGATACTTTTGATGCTATTGGACATCGATTATAGCACTTGAAAACCAATTAAGACTTAAGGTTAGAGGTATTAGATGTGATAATGGGCCGAGTTAAAGAACAAGCTTATGGATGACTTTTGTGCAAATAAAGGCATAAAGAGGGAGTTTAGTATTGCTAGAACACCTCAAAGAAAATGGTGTTCTGAGAGAGGAAGAATAGGACTTTGATTGAAGCGGCAAGGACAATGCTAGCGATTCCCATCTACCTATTCAATTTTGGGCATAAGTCGTAAATCTTGCATGTTATGTACTTATGAGTCTCTGTCACCAAACCACGTATGAAGACACCCTATGAATTGTCGATGGGCAATAAACCCAACATTCGTTTCATGAAGCCTTTTGGATGCCCTCTTGCTATTCTAAACACCATTGATAACTGGGAAGTTTGATGGCAAGTCCAAGAAGGATACTTATTGGGTTATTGCATTAACAATAAAGGCTTTCGAGTGTACAACGAGTTACTAAGAAGATTCAAGATTGTCTTCATGTTGAGTTTTAGAAGATCATGACAATGAGAAAGGTAAAGGTCTGATTGGATGTTTGATCTTGAGGTTTTAACTCCTTTAATGAATTATGTACTGTTCGTGAAGAAAATCAACTCATTGCACAATGGAGAAGATTTACAATATGTTGTTCACGAGTTCATATTAGACCGATCTTGTTCTCGATGAAGATCCTGTAAGTCCAAAACAAAGTATTGATGTTCCCAAGCAAAGTCACGATTCTTCAAAACAAAATCTTGTTGCACCACAATCCTCATTATCTGCGAGGATCAATCTATTCAAGAGGAACTTAATCGGATGCTTCTTCAAGATGTATTAGCACATTCTTACAGCGATGAACAAAGGAGAGCTTATGAAGAGGCAAAGAAGAAGAACAAAGCTGCAGTACTCTCATAGTACTTTGGACAATGATTTTCGACCAAAGTCTTCTTTTTGTGACATGATTTTAGATGATTTGGATGATCCTACCATGCACGGATTAGAAGAAAGCGATGATGAGCTTGAAGATGAAGGTATTTTCTCGATTCCAATGAAGGTGCTGATTATACTAACTTTGGATGATGCATATGGAGTTCCACGGTCTCCAATCTTCGGATTCATAAGAATCATCAAGCGATCAAATCATTAGTCCTTCTACTTACGGAGTTATGACAAGACACAAAGCTAAGAGTTTCACAAAACCTCATAATGCTTTACTTAGCTTTGTCTACAAACAAAGCAGTGAATCATAAGGACCATCAAACCGCCTATTTACTTGTTTTATCTCTCAGAGGAACCTAAGAACATTGCTCAAGATTTGACTAAAGAAAGGCGGGTTGAAGCTATGCATGAAGAACTTCTTCAATTTAAACTTCAAGAGGTTTGGGTTTTATGTGATCTTCCAGATGGGAAGAAAGTTATTGGAACCAGATGGGTTTTCAGAGTCAAAAGAGATGAAAGAGGTAATGTTATCAAGAATAAGGCAAGGTTAGTAGCACAAGGCTACATACAAGAAGAAGGAGTAGATTATGATGAAGTGTTTGCTCCTGTAGCATGAATAGAAGCTATTAGGATATTTCTTGCTTTTGCTTCTTATATGGGATTTCAAGTTTACCAGATGGATGTCAAGAGTGCCTTCTTATATGGCAAGATTACAGAGGAAGTTTATGTCAAACAACCTCCTGGTTTTGAAGATCCTAAACACCCAAACAAAGTCTACAAGGTGGTTAAGGCTCTTTATGGCCTTCATCAGGCACCTAGAGCTTGGTATGAGAGGCTCTCTACATTCTTATTGCAACATGGATACAGGAGGGGAGCTATTGACAAGACTTTGTTTATCAAGAGAGACAAGAAGGATATCATGTTAGTTCAAGTCTATGTTGATGATATCATCTTTGGGGCTACCAAACAGTCCATGGTTAAGGAGTTTGAGCGGTGATGCGAAGGAATTTCAAATGAGTTCAATGGGAGAATTAACTTTCTTTTGGGACTTGAGGTTAAGCGGTCAAAGGAAGGAATTTTTATCGGTCAAGACAAGTATATTCTTGACATACTTAAGTTTAATTTTGATGATATGAAGGCATTACTAAACCTATTAAATCTATCAATTCATTGGGCAAAGATGAAGATGGACAACTGTTGAAGTCAAGTTATCTGAGATCAATGATTGGCTCTCTTATGTATCTTATCGCATCAAGGCACGATATCATGTTTGCGGTTGTTTATGTGCAAGATATCAAGTCTCACCAAAGATCTCTCACATGAATACGATAAAGAGAATCTTACATTATTTAAAACAACAACCTAAGTTGGGGTTGTGGTATCCGAAAGAGTCACCTTTTCACTTAGAAGCTTTTTCGGATAGTGATTATGCGGTGATAATTATGATAGAAGATCAACAACTGTGGATGCCAATATCTTGGAAGAAGGTTAGTCTCACGGCAATGCAAGAAGCGGACAATTGCGGCAACATCATCTCGAAGTCGAATATGTAGTCTGCGCAAGTGTTGTGGACAAGTTTTGTGGATGCGAATCAACTCTTGGACTATGGGTTCAATTTCAAAAATACTCCTATCAATATTGATAATGAGAGTACCATTTGTATTGTGAAGAATCACGTGTATCATTCCAAGACCAAGCACATTGATTAGGCATCACTTTATCGAGATTGCTATGAGCACGAGCTCATTAATGTTGTTAAGGTTCACACGAGATGACAATGTAGGTGACTTACTCACCAAAGGCTTTGATGTTTCAAGATTCAATCACTTGGTGGTGAGTATTGGTATGATTAACTACTAAGCTATATTTGAGGGAGGACTATAAGGTGTTAGTATAGTCCTCGTGTATTGCTTGAGGGAGGATTTTGTGTATACTTAGTTTCTATGGAGGAATTTGGCAAAGCATCTTTTTTTCCGAAAGTCTTGCTTGGAAAGTCTTGCTTTGGGAGAAATCGCATCGTGAAAAATCTTGTTTGTCGTATTAAAATCTTGTTCAACGGTTATATTGAGGGTAATTAATGCTAACGGTTGTTTTATTTTGGGCGTGATTACTACTTTCCGATTTTCTCTCTTATATTCATACATTAGCATCGTTTCCATATTTCTCTCATTCTTATTCGATTTCAATTCTTATTGTGCTTACCTAATCATCAATGACGAATCGACCTCTTGTTTCAAAGCACAATATGGTAGCTAATTTAGACAAGGCCAAGATAATGAGGCGTTTCATGATATTATTGATTATCTAACTGGGTCGCCCATCGATTATGCTCTTTTAGTGGAGCGGATATTATTGAGCCATGGATTCAAGAATTTTGGGCTCTTGCAAGAGAAAACATGGAGAATGAAGAATTTTATATTAGGCTACGGTTGTTGGAAGAACTGTGAAGATTCTCAAGCATCTATTCGAGAAGATTTGTTGTTTAATGATAATGATGGTGCTATTCGTTTTGCCAAGGAATTGATTTGGGAAACTTTTGGGCATATTGGTTATGAAGGTTCTTTAAGAACAAACATTGACGCGTTGTTTTGTCCTCAATGGAAGTTTTAATACATGTATTGTTACATTGTATTAGTGCTAAAAGTACTTCTTGGGAGCGTTTGGGTCTAATATAGCATCCGCTATGGTGGGATTAGCTACTGAGATCGTATTTTTAATTTTTCAAGGCTAATTCTTGATGGCATGCTTTCTCATCAATCATGGATCAAAATGGTTAATGTATCCTGTGTTTGTACAAGTTTTTCCGAACAAACAACTTGATGATGTACTTAAGCCTCTGGACTTATTGCTGTTATTGTTCAACAATCCAAGATTTTCACTTTTATGGCTAGAAGAAGTGATCTATTTAGAGGTCCAGATACACCATTAACTACTTCTATGATGGAAGTTGTTCAGTTTGTTAGAGCGGATGATGAAGATGATGCATTAGTGAAAGTCTCGCATCCGGAGGAACTACAATCGCAGTCTTGCATCTGCAATCTTGCTTCTCATGAAGGTCTTGCATCTCTACAGTCTTGTTTCTCCAAGCCACGAGGTTCAAGAAGAAGTTGTAAGATCACCTTCTCCATCTCCACCACGATTTGTTCTGTTTCTCAATCGGAGGAACATTCACATATTCAAGGTGAAGATCCACATACTATACCTCGTGAAGGTTTATCTTTGGATAATTATGCTTTGACAAGGAGATAGTTAAGTTGCAAAAGACTACTAAGGTTCAAGCTAAGCGATAAAGAAATTGAAGATAAAATTTAGAAGGCTAAAAACTTTTATGCGGCCTTTGATTAAAGAATTTCGTATTTGGGTCAAATCAAAGAAGAAATCACAAAGGCGGTCAAGACAAGTAAACACCAAAGGTTCATAAACCATCTTCATCAACTTGGGAGGAATTTAGATGAGCAAAATTGAAAGAATATATGGTTAAAGAGAATGAACTCGAAAGTTCTAAAATGTCGAAGAAAAATCATTCAAGATCTTGATGAGCAAGTTCAAGTTCAAAATCTCTGCGATGATCAAGTCTTGAACAACAAAGTACTGGTTTTCATGATACTTTCAGACAAGAGGTAATAACTCCAAGAGTGTTAGATTTTGATGAGGAAGCTGGTCCTTCAACAACTGTACATGAAGAAGTTGTTGGTCCCTCAACTGTTTTCCAAGAGGAGGAAGCTATTCTCAAACCTATTCATTCTGCAAGTGATGATGAGTTCATTGCTACAATTTTAGGAGATTTATCACAACCAAGAGGAGGAGTTACTATTCGAGAAGTACAAGAAGAAGAACAACAAAGAACTTCTCAACCTGCAATTGATCCTAAGGATAAAGGAAAGGGTGTTACGTTGAATCTAAGAAGAAAAAGTTAACTTTAGCACAACTTAGAGCAATTGAAGTTGCTAGGAATGAAGTCAGCTAGAAAAGTTCAAGAAGAGTTAAATGCTAAAGATAGAGAAGCTCGGGAAGCTCAAGAAGCTCGAGAATAGAGAAGCGACTCAAAAGGTACAAGATGAATTAGATCTTTGTTGTTGAACCATTACAGATCACTTGTTCTTGTTAGATTTATGCCAAGAAGACTTAATAAAGCTAAAGACGAAATGCTATGATGGCTTATCTTAAAAGTCAAGGGTATAAAGGATTACGAAGTTTAATTATTTTGAGATGAAAAGATTGAATGATCTTGCTAGGGAGGATTATAAGAAGAATGTTGCGACATCAAAGATTTTAGAAGAAGCTACTTGATCAAGTGAAAGAAAGAAGAGTTTGAAAAGAAAAAGGAAAACTGAAGTTACAGATGTTCAGTTCTCAAAGAAAGAAAAAGTTGAATTAAGATCTGAGACTAGTGATGAATTAAAGAATTATCTCAGAGTGGTAGATTTTGATTACTCTAAAGAAGATGATGACATGAAGATGAACAGATCAAAGATTAGTGCTTTTGAAGTTGTGAAATCCAAGGATGGAGATTATATGATCTTTTATAAAGAAGATGAAAGCTTCAAAGTTTTCAATAGGCTATGGGACTTATTGCACATTATAGATAGAGTAGATTTATTCTATTTATATCATGTGGTGAAAGCTTATTTTGAACATAATCCATTAGAAGGGATTGGTTTAGTTTACATGGTGATCTCATAACTATATGGGAACGAAGAAGAAGCACTGATGATATTTGGAAGAATCAAGAAAGCTGGGAAATTGTTTGTTGGAGATTCTTTGAAGAGTCCGAGTTCATGTTTTAGAGATGGAAAATGGAACAATGATACATGTTTGCGAGAAGAAGATATCCTCTCACAATCGAGCTTATGAGAAGAATGCTAGAGCATGGAATGGAAGTAGAAGAGGATAATGAAGCTGCTTGCATGGTTATCAACTTATTTATCAACCTGGACTACTATTGAGGATGATCAATAAGCGGTATGAATTTTATTTGAATAAATACTTTTTGATATATCGGTACTTTTATTCAAAGTATCTTCATTGATCGAACGATACTTTCATCAAAGTAATCTTGTTTGCGAGAAATAAACCGATTAAATGAATTTTAGAAGAAACCTTTGCTAAGTAATAAATATTTTGAAATAAAGGTTGAATAAATGGTTTTTGTGATGATAACACCAATAGGTTATCAATCCACCATGGTTACAAAAGGATTGACTAATCCACCACCAAACGGCTCTGTAAAGATATATCAAATCCGCTTTTAGTTGACAACTTGCTAATAAGTTGGATGGTAATCAACTCACCATATCGGTAATGTGAAGAGTTGGCTAGCCCACAAGAAAATGGCTTGTGGTAAAGGCTGGAAAAACCATTATTGGTAATTAGTTCACCATTAGATAGAAGAACTAACTAGTCCGTGTACAACTTTTGGTAAAGACAAATCAAATCATTGATAGTGGTGGTTTGCTAAAATCATATGGTTATCAATGTACCATGGTCTTACACACCAAAACATTCGGCTACTCGAGTTAATGGCTTTGGTAAAGAGACTAAAATCCATTAAGTTTTCAATGATTCACCTCTCACGGAGTTAACACACCGAAGTGATGAGAATAGTATGCAACTTAAACTAAATTAATGTACAAAATTGTCATATGTTCTTTGAAAAGATGGAGCTTCTTTGAATCTTCAGTAAAAGAATAATTCTAAGAGATACTTTGACAAGCACGAGATATTAAAGAGATACAATCCAAAGACTAAGAAACAATCATCTTAAAGATGAAGTTGTTAAAGATATATTCACAAAGGGAACTTGAAGTCAAGCAAGTAGAATTCAAGTTAGGGAGGATTGTTGGGATATGAAAGTCTTGAAGATATGAAAGCTTGAAGATATGAAATCTTGTAAGTCAAGCAATCTTGGAAAAGCGTCAAAGAGTCAAAGTCTTGCTAAAGACAAAGTCAAAATCTTGCATTATGAAGTCAAAGTCACTTGCAAGAACAAAGAAATGTTATATTCGTTTATGGAAAGTATTGTATTCTATGTTTAGATTACTTGTCGTACAAGAATACAAATTGTAAACCGACTAGGATATCCTTGAGCCTATAAAAGGACTCCTAGATTGGCATTAGAGATACGATTTTAGAATCGAGTTTATGAGTTTTAGAGTTCTGAATTCACAAGTTATATAGTGTTTTAGAGAAGTTCGATAATCTTAGAGTTGTTTAGAGTATCCGCATAATAAGCGATTTAGAGTTTATAATAAAGTTATTCTTCTTAGCTTTGTTAAGTAAATTCCGCGTACTTGATAAAGATTGCTCAGTGTTTCTTTGTTAATAACTTAGGATTTATCCGAGGTTATTAAACCTTAACAAGCTAGTTAAAGTTAGTTTGATTAAAGTATATCGATCCAACATCAAGTATCCAAGCATAATGAATGTAATAACTATATAAGGCATGTTTATATATTCACTTCGTTGTTTTAGAACCTAAGACACAACACGTATTCTAGGTTGCGCGTAAAGGTTTCTTGGCTTATCTATCGATTCGTTATACATTGGATATCACATTTATTAAGGTGAGTTCTTAGCCCGTTTTTATACGTTTGAAACTTTTGGAGATACATGCTCAACTACTTGCTTTTACTTTACAAATACTCAAAACATTATAGTTGATTGCATTATACTTGATTGCGTTATACTTGATTGTGTTATACTTAAGTTTGAAAGTCTCCCAACATAAACGGAGCGGTCAATTTGAAAGTCTCCCAACATAAGCGGAGCGGTCCAATTCTAAAGTCTCCCAACATAAGCGGGCGGTCAATTCGAAAGTCTCCCAACATAAGCGGGCAGTCAATTCGAAAGTCTCCCAACATAAGCGGAGGCGGTCAATTCGAAGTCTCCCAACATAAGCGGAGCGGTTCTCGATCGAAAGTCTCCCAATATAAACGGGCGGTCCAATTTGAAAGTCTCCTTATCGACGGAGCAACACTAAGTGCAATAATGTGAACTATTATGATCAGACATGTGCTTGACTATAAATGTACTATATTTTAGCGATGGGTTGTAAACACACGAGTTGCAAGTTTTGTATGGGCGAGAACTTGGGCCGAGTGGATTACAATGCCTTTCTTTGTGAACATTCTTTAAAGGGTTTTCAACTTATTCAAAACAAACTCAATGAACTCACCAACCATTGTGTTGACACTTTTAGCATGTTTATCTCGGTCAATAAGGGGATAGGTGTTGCATGGAACTTAGAGTCATACGGCATATTTTGAAGACTTACGCTTTTATCATTTACCATTCAAAACATTTTTAAACATTTATATATCATACTTTGGGACCTCATTGTTTGTAACTTTGATTTCATATATCGAATGGTAACTTTTCAAAGCGTCTCATTTAGAGGTCGTTTTCTATAACTTGTACTTTGTATTATGAAGTAGCACCCAATGACACAATCTTCCGTGCGATATTTTGGGGTGTTACATCAACAAGACCGAATCATCATCACTCATCCTTCCACCAACACATACAACAACAAAATCTAAAAGAAATCATTAAGAAGAAAGGCGTCGTGGATGTCTTGTGCAAAGACTTAAATTCAAAAGGCGGTGAATCAATCTCGGAAAAGAAAGAAAAACCGTTTAGAAGCACAGGTCAACACATTGTCCTACTTGGTCACTGATCTAACTGCACATATTTCTACATTCCAAGAATCCAAAGATGCCTTTCAGAAGATTCTCTCCAAGGATGTTCAGGGAGAAATGCATGAACTCATCATCAATTATGTACAGACATTTCTTTCTAAAAACGTTTGAGCATTTACCAGAGAAATCTTCAAACGACAACTGCAACCAATGTTGAAGACTATGGTCAAGCATATTATCACCACAACACTGGTGGTAATGGAAACAAAACCGGTCAAACCCCCAGTCATTATAGAAGATGATTTATTTGCTGAAATTTTCACCAAAATGGCTGCTTGAGCTGATTATCTGAGCAAGGAAGATGATTAGCTCTGATCTTCTCATTGCAAGACAACTTCTTACACCATGCAAAAGGATACGGGAAAGAGAAAAGAGTGAGGAAAGATGACGATCAAGATCCGAACCCTAATGCGAAGAAACAAAAGAAAACAAAAGGATCTTCATCATCTATGCCACCACCACTAGCCAAAATATACTACCCTACACCTTTGCGCTCGACCACTACCATCGAGATAAACCTAAGGATTACGATGTCACCCACCATCGATAAAGCTGGTGATCATTTTACCTACACCAGTAGTGATGACAATGAGCAACCGGAGCCTCAACTGTCACCTCAACCTTCTCCAAAGACAAGAACAGGACCATCATCCACCAAGAAAGGAAAGAAGCCTGTCGTTGTCTCATGGCTAGATAATGACAACACATAAGATTATGATTGGTTCAACAACTTGGTCGAGACATAACCACCCTTTGAAGAAGATCAAGGGCGAGTGGATGGCCGTACAATGGATCAGGTCCAAGTGCTTAAAAGTCAGTTCAAGATCAAGAAGATGACCAAGAAAGAACTCCGACGGATCGAGAACGAAGCCTTCACCTTGCTAAATAAAAGATCCGGAGCGATTGAGCTAGAATATCACTTAGAAAACATTGCTCGTGCAATGTCAAACAACATTGAGTAGCTCAATCCGAGTCCAACATTGATCATTCAACAAAGAAACATGGACCTTATTACACTTATTGGACCAAGCCACTTCCTCTTATCGGCAAACTGAACAAACTAAGATTCCATTCAAGTTCTTCTTCAACAATGACCTCCATTTTCTTCAAAGCGGAAGCTCAATAAGTAAGTATGCTACATCCTTAACTTTCAACATACCTTGCCTCATTCTCCAAAAGGCTATTTAAGAAGGCGCCACCACTTGTTCATTGACAAAGAGGTGGAGTACCACAAAGATGCCTTGTTAGGGATTCACCATTGGCGAGAAAGGCGTAGGATTTTCTATAAAGCGACAAGCTCAAAGAGCTCCCTTCTCATTTGGAATCGCATGTATTAATGATGATCCTAATTTTCTGTTGTGATTTCTTCTTTATTATCGACGAGGAAAAGAAATTGTTATTACGGTTTTGAGCGAGCACAAAGGAGCTATTGCATGGAAAGTTTCGACATAAAAGGAACTAGCCCTTCAAGATACTTATGGAAGATGATTTTAAACCAAGATTGCAGCCTCAAAGAAGATTAAACCCAAAAGTTCAAGATGTGGTTAAGGGCGAGATCATTAAACTCTTGGATGCGGTCTAATTTACGCTATTTCGATTTTGCCAAAGAAAGGAGGAATGACCGTGGTCACTAATGAGGATAACGAACTTGTAGAAAACTAGAAGGGGTTGAATAGTTTATCGATTAAAAACTTTGTTTTGAAACTTATTGAAAGATCAATTGATATTGATCTTAGATATGTTAATGAAATATGTAAGCAATATGTAAAGAGTAAATAATGAAAGAAATGATCAAACCACAACAAGTTGTTTATAGTGGTTCGGTCTACAAGGACTCTTTTTCCTTGCCCTACTCCACTCCCCGAGTCTCACACTCGAGAGTTTAACTTCACTAGTCAACAAGCTCCTTTCACCGGCGGAGAAACCCTTACACTTCGGTTACACTATTTCTGACACTAAGCTAAATGTCGAGTTCTTTCCAAGGGTACAACCACTCCCACACACAATGTATTTTGAGGACTAAAATACTAACCAATCAGACTCACAAGATTATGATAGTTTGGTACAACAATGAAGTAGGAATCAACACACGATCATACAACACCAAACAAACAAGACTTCTAACTTCGTTGAAGCTTGAATGTGACTTGATCTTCTTTGCTACAAAGAGATCACTAATATGATATGAAACCGAGTTAGAAAGGTTAGAGAAGATATGTATGAGAGTATGATGGAAAGGGATGAAAAACTACTTGGTTTGGCTTTGCTATTTATAGCCAAAACCATCGCTAGCACCACGGACCGCACCCTTAAAAGGGTTCCTCCGTTATGAGTTTTGGTGCCGCCGAGGTCTGACAGCAAGATATCAAGATCTTGCCAAAGTCAACCATATCTATGCAAGATTGTGTAAGATATGAAGAGTCCAAATCTACACAAAATATCTAATGAAATCTTCCAATGATTTTCATGATGCATCACATGATGTCATGTGTTGTTTTTCTATTTTTAGAAATATGCAAATACATAAGTAATGTTTAGTTTTTAAGAAACTAAAGCATTCTAAAAACTACTATCATACATTATGGTTAGAGTCATATTAAGATATGATTAATCACAATATAAATGCTTGAGTGATGAAGATATTATTTGAAAAAGCTTGTTTTAATATCTATTAAACTTGACAAGCTTTAAGCTTTATAAAAATTAAATTTACTTTTGTCGTTAACAAAACTTAGGTAAAGATCAAAAATATAAATAACGTTTAATGACGATATTTGTATTAACAATCTCCCCCTTTTTGTTGAGGACAAAACATAAATTTTATGTTTATAAAAGATACAAAGTTTGTACAAGAGTTATAAAAATATTAGTTTTAGAACTTGAAAAAGAAATGATAATGCAAGTATATGATGTTTGACTTTTTCAGAAAGTCAAAGTCTTCACTAGTTGAAGCATGATGTTGACTTTTTCAGAAAGTCAAAGTATGCAGTTGACCTTTTCAGAAAGTCAAATATTACCCGTGAAGTAATGTTGACTTTTTCAGAAAGTCAAATATAGCCAAGTTCTATATATTTATCCCCCTTTTTGTCTCAATAAAAATAAGATGCGATGCGGAATGTGTAATGAGCCCGAGTCATTATCTCCCCCTTGATCAAAGCTCCCCCTAAATTGGATGCCAATGAGAGGATACATGGATTATGAAAAAGCTACAAAAAGATTTGTTAGTAATAATCATCATTTTACAAGCATTTCCAAACACTATGTAATAAGCACCAACAATATAGAAAACACCATTCATTAGTTAAAATTTTTCATGATTCAAAAACCATGAAAAGGGAACACAATGAAGTGTTTAGTACACTAAAAAAAAATATCCTAGAAAAGTAGAAAAAAAATTGCTTAGAAAAGCTAATCTAGGACCATTCTAATGAGATGGTGGATGAGAAAGAGCGTTGAGTCGCTCAAGGATGTGATTGAGGATGAACCTCATTTCCTCTTGGAATTCATGGACCATTACCCGGGTTCGATCAACGGTTTGGGCGGTTTGCTCACAAGTTGAGCAACCATGCCTAGGGGGTAGTATGGTTGATGAGGTTGTGGTGGTGGAATGGTAGATGTGTTGATGTTGGTATTGGTGTTTGGGGTGGTGATTATGGAGGCTAGCAAAGCACTTTGCATTTGCATAGTCTCACTTTGGTGAGAATCCACCATGTTGGAAAATTGGTGGAGATGTTGGAGTTCGGCTTGAATCTCCTCTCTTGTGGGATGATCTTCCCACATGGACTCCTCAATGTGAGGGGACATTGATGTAGGGAGTGGTTGATCCCCATACAAAGGACCATGTGTGTCTTTGTGGATGGGGTGGAAGAGAAGAGGTCTTGGCCTAACAGGCGTTTGGGTCGAAGGATGGTCTAGGAGACTCATGAGCACCGCTCAATAGTGCAAAATGATGGCAATGGTGGTGGATGATTTGGCCTAGGAGGCAAATCTTTCAAGTCCTCCAAGAAAGGATTTGGAGAAGTGGGAGGTGTGGAAAATAACTCCAATGGGATAAGGGTTGGAGATTTTGGTGGTGATGGTGTTTTTGATGTTTGGAGGGGTGCCAGTGGTGGTGAGCTTGGTGTCTTTGTTGGTGGTGGAGTGGTGATGGTGATGGGTATAGGAGTAGCTAAAGTGAGGTGTGTGTCATCCCTTATAGGAGATGAGATGGTGAGTGGAGATGATTCGATGAAGAACTCGTTGACAAAACAACAAGGTCTTACGCTAATCCTAGCGGTTTTCTTGCAAGGCTTGGTGGAAGGAAAATTTTTGTCATTTTGACTTGAGTTTTTGCTAGTTGATGGTAAGAATGAAGAAGGTGTGAAGATGATCGTGTAAAACCTCTTAATTTATAGAAGTAAAAATTATGGAGAAATGTGTTTGATTTGATGTTAAACCATAGAAGGGATGAGGTTCCTAATGATTTGGAAGTGGGTTAAATGCTAGTCATATCACCTAAGTCAAGCCATACAAGAGGGATGGAGTGAAGAGGCAAAGATTTGCAATAAATGTGTTCTAATGATTGTAAGATCCTAACAATCGACACCATTTAATTGCAAAGAACCAAAATTTTGGTTCCTTCCTTTATACAAAAGGGCTCCTTGGGTGAATTTTTGAATTTTGAATTTTGGTGGAAAGTGGATTTCCTATATGCCTAAATATGTTATACTAGTTCTAATATGGATAAAACTAGTCAAGATTAACTTACAAGCAATGTATGGTAATTTGGAAAGTCGAACTGCGAAATTCGAAAATTACCGGAGGATCCACGACACCAAAATTTTACACAGCGGAACCCTTAAAGGGTGCGCGCTGGTCCGCTTTGCTCGTGTAATGGCGGTACAATTTTATAATAGACGGAACCAAAAGATTGGTGCCGTCGATCCATGGACACCGTAAATCAATACATAACGTATTTTTAAGTGTCGGGGACATTTCCGAAACCTGAAATTTTGCTCAAAACATGTTACATTAGTTATTTCTAGTTAGGAAAAGTAAATAACACATGCATAAACATAGTGGAGCATAGACTTTGACCAAGTGTGAATAATTTTCACATTGAAGTGAAAATGGGTAAAATTTGATAACATACTTGTGCTATTCCCCTGCATGAAATAGTTAGCATACAACATTGTTTTGAGTTATGTTAACATCCTACAAAATAAAAACAACCAAATTGTATCAAACATTAAAGATAATGTATTGTTCCAAACACTCCTTAATGGACCCTCACTTATCCAACTTTTTGTAAATCTTGCTCATCATCCTACCAAGGCACTTGAACATCCCTTTGGTTTGCTTGAACTCCGCTGATTCATTCTCGATCTCGGGAAGAGATGCATAATACTCATGAGGTGGAAGGTGAGAGTTTGGAAGACCCTCGTCGGAGCTATTTGATGATGAAGATGATGGAGTTGGAGGTTTTGCTCTTTTACCTTTTGTCTTAGCCACTCGCTCGTCACTCAAGGGCACAAAGATGTGAGGGATGAGCTCATAGTGAAGGTGCAACCCTTTTGGACTTGGTGTAATTGGTGCAAAGGCTCTATAGAGACGGGTGAGAAGCATCCCGTACGGAAGAGCAATAGAACCTTGAGTTGGAATATCAATCAGTCTCCTAGCAATGTAGTAGGCTAAATTGAATGATTGACGGGTGGACAAGTTGTAGAGCATGTGACAAAGACAAGTGTTGATGTGATCCCTATTTCCTATGGTGTTAATGACGTTGGCTCTAAGTAGCTCATCCCATTTCTTAAATTCGGGCTTAAGTTCATTTAGCTCCATTCCATGTGGATCTCGGTTCACCTCCTTTCCCTTTCGGGTGACTAGGGTTGTATCACCCCTTGGGTTAAATAGGCGCTCACGGATAACATCCTTATCGGCTAAAGGTGTTTGGTAGGGAAGAGAGCGGTCATTGATTGCATCAAGGATGGTGAGTGACCACTTATCCGAATAGACACATGTCCCTCGGTTGGGAATTCCTAGCACTTGAGCAAATTGGGTTAAGGAGATGGTGTAGTCGTTTTGATTGATCTTAAACCTAAGTCCATTCTCATCATCTTCATCAATGAAGCCGATCACACTAGCATAGAACTCTAACACAAACCTAGGACAAATCGATGGTAGTATGGATCGGGTCCATTGACAAGAAGATGACCAAGAAAGAACTTTTCGCTAAAGTCAAATATTACCCGTGAAGTAATGTTGACTTTTCATCGAAACATGGAAAGTCAAATATAGCCAAGTTCTATATATTTATCCCATCCTTTTTCAACATACCTTGTCTCAATAAAAAGGCACCACTAAGATGCGGAATGGCGAGGAAAGGTGTAATGAGCCGAGTCATTATCTCCCTGGGTTTTGATCAAAGCTCCCCTTCAAATTGGATGCCAATGAGAGGATACATGGATTATGAAAAGCTACAAAAGATTTGTTAGTAATAATCATCATTTACAAGCATTTCCAAACACTATGTAATAAGCACCAACAATATAGAAAACACCATTCATTAGTTAAAATTTTTCATGATTCAAAAACCATGAAAAGGGAACACAATGAAGTGTTTAGTACACTAAAAAAAAATATCCTAGAAAAGTAGAAAAAAAATTGCTTAGAAAAGCTAATCTAGGACCATTCTAATGAGATGGTGGATGAGAAAGAGCGTTGAGTCGCTCAAGGATGTGATTGAGGATGAACCTCATTTCCTCTTGGAATTCATGGACCATTACGGGTTCGATCAACGGTTTGGGCGGTTTGCTCAAAAGAAGTTGAGCAACCATGCCTAGGGTAGTATGGTTGATGAGGTTGTGGTGGTGGAATGGTAGATGTGTTGATGTTGGTATTGGTGTTTGGGGTGGTGATTATGGAGGCTAGCAAAGCACTTTGCATTTGCATAGTCTCACTGGTGAGAATCCACCATGTTGGAAAATTGGTGGAGATGTTGGAGTTCGACTTGAATCTCCTCTCTTGTGGGATGATCTTCCCATGGACTCCTCAATGTGAGGGACATTGATGTGGGAGTGGTTGATCCCATACAAAGGACCATGTGTGTCTTTGTGGATGGGGTGGAGAGAAGAGGTCTTGGCCTAGCAGGCGTTTGGGTCGAAGGATGGTCTAGGAGACTCATGAGCAATTCGCTCAATAGTGCAAAATGATGGCAATGGTGGTGGATGATTTGGCCTAGGAGGCAAATCTTTCAAGTCCTCCAAGAAAGGATTTGGAGAAGTGGGAGGTGTGGAAAATAACTCCAATGGGATAAGGGTTGGAGATTTTGGTGGTGATGGTGTTTTTGATGTTTGGAGGGGTGCGAGTGGTGGTGAGCTTGGTGTCTTTGTTGGTGGTGGAGTGGTGATGGTGATGGGTATAGGAGTAGCTAAAGTGAGGTGTGTGTCATCCCTCATAGGAGATGAGATGGTGAGTGGAGATGATTCGGATGAAGAACTCAAGTTGACAAAACAACAAGGTCTTACGCTAATCCTAGCGGTTTTCTTGCAAGGCTTGGTGGAAGGAAAATTTTTGTCATTTTGACTTGAGTTTTTGCTAGTTGATGGTAAGAATGAAGAAGGTGTGAAGATGATCGTGTAAAACCTCTTAATTTATAGAAGTAAAAATTATGGAGAAATGTGTTTGATTTGATGTTAAACCATAGAAGGATGAGGTTCCTAATGATTTGGAAGTGGGTTAAATGCTAGTCATATCACCTAAGTCAAGCCATACAAGAGGGATGGAGTGAAGAGGCAAAGATTTGCAATAAATGTGTTCTAATGATTGTAAGATCCTAACAATCAGTTACCCGCAATTGCAAAGAACCAAAATTTTGGTTCCTTCCTTTATCAAAAGGGCTCCTTGGGTGAATTTTTCAAATTTTGAATTTTGGTGGAAAGTGGATTTCCTATATGCCTAAATATGTTATACTAGTTCTAATATGGATAAAACTAGTCAAGATTAACTTACAAGCAATGTATGGTAATTTGGAAAGTCGAACTAGCGAAATTCGAGAAAATTACCGGAGGATCCACGACACCAAAATTTTACACAGTGCGAACCCTTAAAGAAAGTGCCGCTTGGTCACTTCTGAGAATGCAGTAGTACAATTCTATAATAGACGGAACCAAAAGATTGGTGCCGTCGATCGGACACCGTAAATCAATACATAACGTATTTTTTAAGTGTCGGGGACATTTCGAAACACGAAATTTTGCTCAAAACATGTTACATTAGTTATTTCTAGTTAGGAAAAGTAAATAACACATGCATAAACATAGTGGAGCATAGACTTTGACCAGTGTGAATAATTTTCACATTGAAGTGAAAATGGGTAAAATTTGATAACATACTTGTGCTATTCCCCATGAAATAGTTAGCATACAACATTGTTTTGAGTTATGTTAACATCCTACAAAATAAAAACAACCAAATTGTATCAAACATTAAAGATAATGTATTGTTCCAAACACTCCTTAATGGACCTCACATCCAACTTTTTGTAAATCTTGCTCATCATCCTACCAAGGCACTTGAACATCCCTTTGGTTTGCTTGAACTCCGATTCATTCTCGATCTCGGAAGAGATGCATAATACTCATGAGGTGGAAGGTGAGAGTTTGGAAGACCTCGTCGGAGCTATTTGATGATGAAGATGATGGAGTTGGAGGTTTTGCTCTTTTACCTTTTGTCTTAGCCACTCGTCACTCGAGGGCACAAAGATGTGAGGATGAGCTCATAGTGAAGGTGCAACCCTTTGGACTTGGTGTAATTGGTGCAAGGCTCTATAGAGGCGGGTGAGAAGCATCCGTCTCGGAAGAGCAATAGAACCTTGAGTTGGAATATCAATCGTCTCCTAGCAATGTAGTAGGCTAAATTGAATGATTGACGGTGGACAAGTTGTAGAGCATGTGACAAAGACAAGTGTTGATGTGATCCCTATTTCCTATGGTGTTAATGACGTTGGCTCTAAGTAGCTCATCCCATTTCTTAAATTCGGGCTTAAGTTCATTTAGCTCCATTCCATGGATCTCGGTTCACCTTTCCTTTCGGGTGACTAGGGTTGTATCACCCTTGGGTTAAATAGGCTCACGGATAACATCCTTATCGGCTAAAGGTGTTTGGTAGGGAAGAGCGGTCATTGATTGCATCAAGGATGGTGGTGACCACTTATCCGAATAGACACATGTCCCTCGGTTGGAATTCCTAGCACTTGAGCAAATTGGGTTAAGGAGATGGTGTAGTCGTTTTGATTGATCTTAAACCTAAGTCCATTCTCATCATCTTCATCAATGAAGCCGATCACACTAGCATAGAACTCTAACACAAACCTAGGACAAATCGGTACATCGATGTCAAGAAGACAATCGAATTGAATGGCGGCTAGTTCTTGACGGAGATTGGTATTTTCAATGAAAGATGAGGGAATGGTTCTAACCTCATGGAAATACCTTGATTCTAGACTCTTAAAGATTTCTACTTGTTCCTTGGAAAGTCCTTTGGTTTTGTGATGTTTGGGAATGTAGCCAAGGGTGTCCTTGTGATCATAGAATCTTGCGGCTACCATGGTTATTCCTAGGAGCAAGAATTAACATGTTAAAAATGAGAATAAACTTAACGTTTTGGTTCTAGTGTGTGCCTATATGAAAATGATTTGGAGTTGCGGTTATCTCGACTCATTTTATGCACAAAAATGGTTTTAGTGGGGTGTTTGGCAAATACCATGAGATAACCTAAATGCTCCTAATTCAATGTGGCTTCATTTGAATATACCCGGGAATGCATATTAGTTATGCAATACCTTTAGTATTCAAGAGCATGCAAGTGATGAAAATCTAATGTTTCTAGTTGTATTAACAATGAAAAATTATTTTCCTACAAGTGAGAAGCTTTTCAAATTTTTTGACATGGGGTGTTTGGTTATTTGAATAAGGCCTTATAGTCATTATCTATTGATTAGTGGGAATCATGATTTGTTTATGCAATATGATAATGTAGTACCTAATTTCAATGACTAGTTATGCAATTTCCCAATTGAATCCATGTTTTATATAAGAATATATACAAACCCCATGTAGTGATTTTGTGCACAAATTAGAATCCTAGACTCAGAATTAAGAGATAAAATGCAGTTAGGATACTTACAATGATGTTATCTCCAATGATTAGTGGGTGAGAAGGTGTCAATAATGAGTTGGGTCTAATGTTTACATGTTTTGGTAAAGTGGGTTTTGAGGAAGAAGATGTTTTGTAGGTAGCAGTTTGCTTCTAAAGTCACCACGGACGATAAACACCATAAAAATGGTTCCTTCTTTGTTGTCGTTTGGTACAAGTAGCTACATGAGTGCAGTATAAAACAAAGTTGTCTTGTTTTGTTTATTCTAAGGTTTAGGCTATGTTTATCCTACATGTTTGGTTCCATTAACCCCAAACCAAGTCTAAGAAGATTGAATGGTTCTCGTTTGAGAGGCTTAGTTAGAATATCAGCAATGTTGTCTTCGGAGGATACTTTCTCAATTGAGATGTTTCCTTTTTGAACATTATCACGAAGAAAGTGATGACGGATTTCGATATGCTTCGTACGAGCATGTTGGACGGGATTTTTGCTGAGATCGATAGCTCCTTTGTTGTCGCAAAATATGACAATATCGTTGAGATGAATTCGTAATCTCTGAGAGCTTGCTTCATCCAAAGAGCTTGTTGACATGCTTTTCCGCCGAGACGTGCTCTGGCTTGATGAGTTGAGATAGCTAAAGCCGTTTGCTTCTTTGCAAACCATGAGGTGAGAAAATGTCCAACAAAAGTGCAAATACCACTTGTACTTTTCTATCGACATAATCACCGCATGATCCGAGTCGGCATACACTATGGTTTCTACACCGTTCCTTTGGGATACCATAATCCGAACACGTTGTTCCTTAATGTATCTAAAATCCTTTTCAAGGCTTCTAAGTGTGATGCCTTTGGGTTTTCTTGAAAGCGAACATATGACAAACACTAAACATAATGTTGGGTCTACTAGGCGTAAGATAGAGTAGGATACCAATCATCCTCTATATTTAGTGTTATCTACGGATTCACCTTCCTCATCCTTGGTGAGTTTAGTGTCCCAGGACATGGGTGTCTTAGTTGGTTTTGAATCTTCGAGACCAAATTTCTTAAGCATGTCTTTATATATTTAGATTGGTTAAAGAATATGCCATCTTTTAGTTGTTTAATTTGAAGTCCTAGAAAGAAGTTTAATTCACCCATCATGCTCATCTCAAACTCGTCGTGCATGATTTTAGAGAAATCATCACATAGCTCTTGACAAGTTGATCCGAATATGATGTCATCAACGTATACTTGAACGATGATAATGTGTGACTCCTTTTTCTTGGTAAAAAGAGTATTATCTAGTAATCCCATGCTGTATTTGTTTTCAACAAGAAAAGTCTTAAGTCTATCGTACCAAGCTTTTGGTGCTTGCTTTAGACCGTATAACGCTTTCTTGAGTTTGAAGACATGATGTGGTTTTCAAAGTCGGTGAAACCGGAGGTTGAGCAACATATACTTCTTCGTTAATAAACCCATTAAGAAACGCTCTTAACATCCGTTTGAAATAATTTAAAGTCATAGGCACATGCATAAGCAAGTAATATTCTAATAGACTCAAGCCTAGCTACCGGTGCATAAGTTTCATCATAATCAATCCCCTCTTTTTGATTATAACCTTGTGCAACAAGCCTAGCTTTGTTCCTAGATACTACACCATTTTCATCCATTTTATTTCGAAAAACCCATTTCATTCCAATTATAGTTTGATCTTTAGGTTTTGAAACTAATTTCCAAACATCATTTCTAACGAATTGGTTTAACTCTTCTTGCATGGCAATTACCCATGATTCATCTTTTATTGCTTCATTTATGTTTTTCGGTTCAATGGTGGATACAAAACAAAAATAATTACTTTGATTTTGGGCTTGTGACCTTAAGGTTCTTTGATTAAGTTATCCTATGACCTTTCTAAAGGATGACTTTTAGATTCTTTGATGTTTATAATCTCATTATTTAATGGTTCATCTTCCTTGTCATTTTAATTATTTCTTGACTTTCACCATTTGACTTTCAACTAAGTCATCATCTACCAAAGGTGATGTCTTAGAGGAGGTGGACTTTAAATCGAATGTTATGTTCAACGATTCCTCGACTATCATTGTTTCTTTGTTTAAGACAATGTAAGTTTTACTAGTTTGAGAATAACCGAAATACACCTTCATAAGACTTTGGGTCAAACTTGGTGAGATAATCTTTAGTATTAAGAATGAAGCATTTACATCCAAAAATCTAAAATATCCTAAAGTTGGCTTTTACCTTTATAAAGCTCATATGGTGTTTTATTTAAGAAAGGACGTATTAGGACTCTATTCAAAATATATGTAGAAGTGTCAATGCGTTACACCAAAACTTTTGAGGAATGTTTTGTTCATTAAGCATTGTTCTACTCATTTCTTGAATTGTTCTATTTTTACGCTCTACTACTCCATTTGATTGAGGTGTTCGAGGAGCCGAAGTTATGTGTTATACCATTTGTATCACAAAAGTTTCCAATTGAGTTTCGTTGTCAAATTCACGACCATGATCCGTTCGGATCGACACAATTTTGACAACTAGTTGATTTTGAATTTTCTTGCTAAGAATTTCAAATTTATCAAAAGCTTCATTTTGGTTTTTAAAACAACGTCCAAGTAAACCTCGAGTAATCATCTACTATGACCAAAGTGTATAAGTTGCCTCCGTAGCTTTTATAGCGGATGGACCAAACAAGTCCATATGCAATAGTTCTAGACACTTAGATGTGGACACCATATTTTTAGATTTATGACTACTATGGGTTTGTTTACCAATTTTGCAAGCGCCGCAAAAGTGTTGGTCATATTTAAGTTTTGGTAAATTCCTAACTAGCTCTTTTGAAGATAAGTTTTGTATAAGTCTCATATTAGCGTGACCTAGCGCCTATGCCAAAGAGTTGAGTTATCATCAACGTTGTTAGACAAAGTTTGTCATTAGATGTTCTATCTATTTTCATGACGTATATGTTATTTTTCCTAACTCCTTTAGCTATGGTGATACCATCTTTTAGTATTTTACTACCATTTTCATCAAATAGTACTTTATACTTTTTATCACATAATTGGCTAATACTAAGTAGATTAAATCCTAACCTATCTACATGAGCAACATTTTCAATAGTTAGGGAGTTATAAGCGATCGTACCTTTGCCAATGATTTTGCTTTTGAGATTGCTACCGAAGTGACATTACCTCCGCATACTCTTGGTATGATGAGAAGAGACTTTGTTGCCCGTCATGTGTCGTGAGCATCCACTATATTTTATCCACTCATCGTGTTCCAATCCAACTTTCAAGCATACCTAAGAAGCAAGTAACTCAAGCATTTGGTCCCCAATATCTCATGGGTCCGTTTGGGTTAAACATACCATTTATTTGATTCATGTATGGAAACGATGGGTAAGAGTTCCATGACATGTAATCTGAGTTTGATATGGTCTAGGAAAGTTTTGATTCCAACTGTTGTGTTGGTAGTTGGGTTGTACGTTGTGGTTGCTCTTTGGAAAGGGCGTTTGGCAAAAGGTGTTTTATGTCGTTGTTGAGTAGTTTTGATCTAAATTCTTTTTAGCAAGTCCTATTCTGATGTAATGTACCGGTTTTAGTTTAACACTATCCTTGGTTTTCTTTGTTACTTTGAAAAATTCACACTGTCCAGTATCACAACATTCTCGTCTCTTTAAGTACCCACGACCACCATTTTTTCAACGGACGGAACCCTTATTTTGGGTCCGTTCGTCCGTGGCTGCATCTTCAGCAGCTTTTGACGAGTTGTTGGTCATTTTCGGCCGCTTTGTTTTGACTCTTGGAATTATTACCTCATTAAATCCTAGCCCATTCATGTCTCCTGGTGTTTTATGTATTTTAGCTATTTCATCGGCAAGAGCGATGTTTTGTTAAACCTTTTAAATTTAGAATTATGTTCGATTAGAACATCTTGTGTGAGCTTTAGTTTTTCAATTTCAAGATTAAGCTCTTGACATGATTTACAACCATCGTCATTTGCTTTTCCATTTTCTAGTCCTTTTGCCTTTTTTTTAACTCATAGACTTCATTTTCTAAAAATTCCTTTTTAGTTTTTAAAAATTTAGTTTTAGTTATGATTTTTAGACTTAGCTCACACAATGGATTGTATTGTTTTTGCAAAGTGTCATCATCAATAGAAGAATAAGAAGAGTCGGAATGTACCTCGTTTGACTCATGTACCATTAGAGCGATCTCTTCCTTGCTTGACTCTTCATCATCTTCACTATCACTCCAAGCACCACTTACAAAAGCTCGTTGATTTTTGCTTTTAGGTGGCTTGGGACATTCTCATATGAGATGACTTGCATCACCACATCTAAAACACTTTTATTCACCTTTACCCTTTTTGTCATCCTGATCTTTTCGGAATGGCTTCTTTTCTTCTCGAGGTTGTCTTACAAAATTTCCTCTTCTTCTAAAGAACTTTTTAAAGTCTCTAACGGCCATGACATACTCCTCATCTTCACTACCGGAGCAAGATTTGTCATCATCACTTGATTCCGCCTTTTCTTTTAGAGCAACGGATTTGATCTTCTCCCTTTTTCCTTTGATGATCTCCGAATCTTTCTCCATCACCATTTCATGTACTTTGAGGTTACCGATTAGCTCGTCTAGTGACATTTTGAGAGATCTTTTGATTCTTCAATAGCGGTCACTTTAGCTCTCCATTTCGGATGAAGTGCTCTAAGAAATTTCGACAAAGTTCTTACTACGAAAAGATTCATCAAGTGCTTTAAGTGATGTAATAATAGTATTAACGCGAGCAAAGCCACAATCAATGGTTTCATCTTCGTGTGGATAACAAATTGTTCATATTGTTGAACAAGAAGATCAATTTTGTTATCCTTGACTTGTGAATTACCTTGATGTGTAACAATCAAAGATTCCCAAATATCTTTGGCGGTTTCACATAAAAATTCTTTCATATTCTTTTCTAGGCAAAGCATTATAAAGCATCATTTTAGCTTCATTGTTTTTAGCGCTTAATTTCTTTTGTTCATCAACATAAATATCCTTTGTTGTAGAACTAAAATCCCTTTAACAATAACAAACCAAAGATCTATATCTTTTGATTTTACATATGTTTCAAAGCGTTTTTCCAATAGATAGATCCATTGGTTTTAAAGAGTGGTGGTCTTTGCATAGATTGCCCTTCTTTAAAGTTTTCGTAATCCATGGATCGCTTCAAGTTTATAAAATACAAATTATTTTAGAAATTTTGAGCAACAAGGCTCGATACCACTTGTAGAAAACTAGAAGGGGGTTGAATAGTTTACCGATTAAAACTTTGTTTTGAAACTTATTGAAAGATCAATTGATATTGATCTTAGATATGTTAATGAAATATGTAAGCAATATGTAAAGAGTAAATAAGGAAAGAAATGATCAAACTACAACAAGTTGTTTATAGTGGTTCGCTCTACAAGGACTCTTTTTCCTTGCCCTACTCCACTCCCGAGTCTCACACTCGAGAGTTTAACTTCACTAGTCAACAAGCTCCTTTCAACCCGGAGAAACCTTTACACTTCGCTACACTATTTTCGACACTAAGCTAAATGTCGAGTTCTTTCCAAGGGTACAACCACTCCCACACAATGTATTTTGAGGACTAAAATACTAACCACTCACACTCACAAGATTATGATAGTTTGGTACAACAATGAAGTATGAATCAACACAAGATCATTCAACACCAAACAAACAAGACTTCCAACTTCTCGTTGAAGCTTGAATGTGACTTGATCTTCTTTGCTACATAAGAGATCACTAATATGATATGAAACTGAGTTAGAAAGGTTAGAGAGAAGATATGTATGAGAGTATGATGGAAAGGGATGAAAAACTACTTGGTTTGGCTTTGCTATTTATAGCCAAAACCATCAGCAAGCACCACGGACCCCTTAAAAGGGTTCCACCTGTATGAGTTTTGGTACCGCTGAGGTCGACAAAGAAGATATCAAGATCTTGCCAAAGTCAACCATATCTATGCAAGATTGTGTAAGATATGAAGAGTCCAAATCTACACAAAATATCTAATGAAATCTTCCAATGATTTCCATGATGCATCACATGATGTCATGTGTTGTTTTCCATTTTAGAAATATGCAAATACATAAGTAATGTTTAGTTTTTAAGAAACTAAAGCATTCTAAAAACTACTATCATACATTATGGTTAGAGTCATATTAAGATATGATTAATCACAATGTAAATGTTTGAGTGATGAAGATATTATTTGAAAAAGCTTGTTTTAATATCTATTAAACTTGACAAGCTTTAAGCTTTATAAAAATTAAATTTACTTTTGTCGTTAACAAAACTTAGGTAAATATCAAAAATATAAATAACGTTTAATGATGATATTTGTATTAACAAAACTGATCCCTACAAGAACAGTTACTGGCTGGAGAGTGTGCATCGATTACAGAAAATTAAATGACGCAACGCGGAAGGATCACTTTCCACTTCATTTTATCAATCAAATGTTAGAAAGGCTTTCTGGACATGAATATTATTGTTTCCTTGATGGATTTTCAGGGTATTTTCAGAATCCAATCACTCCAGAGGATCATGAAAAGACTACTTTCACTTGCCCCTACGGAACATTCACTTACCGAAGAATTTCTTTTGGGCTATGCAATGCCCTTGCCACACTCAACGATGCATGACAACAATCTTCCAGATATGTGCCGAGATTTCATGGAAGTGTTTATGGACGATTTCTCGGTTTTTGGTAACTCTTTCTCATCTTGCCTTAATAATTGATCTAAAATGCTTGCTAGATGTGAAGAAACCAACCTTGTCCTAAATTGGGAAAAGTACCATTTTATAGTAAAAGAAGGAATTGTTTTGGGACATATATTGCCCAAACCGGGATTGAAGTCGATAAAGCTAAGTTTGACGTTATTTCTACTCCTTAGCCAACTAATCTAAAAGGAATTAGAGTTTTCCGGGCACTGGTTTTATAGAAAATTTATAAAAGATTTTCCAAAACTGCTAAACCTATGACACAACATCTCATGAAGGATGCAAAATTTGACTTTAACGATGAGTACAAAAAGCCTTTGATATTTTGAAAGAAAAATTGACTACAACTCCTGTTACCATTACTCCGGATTGGAACAACGATTTTGAACTTATGTGCGATGCCAGTGACTGCGGTGGGAGCTGTTTTAGGACAAAGGATAGACAAAAAATTCAAACCTATTTATTATGCTAGTAAAACCTTAAATGAAGCACAAGAACATTACACGACCACCGAGAGTGGTTTATGCCTTTGATAAATTTAGGTCTTATTTAGTAATGTCTAAAACTGCTGTTCATAATGACCATTCGCTTGAAGTACTTGTTCAAGAACAAGATACCAAACCAAGATTGATAAGATGGGTACTGTTGCTACAAGAATTTAAAATTGAAATCAAAGATAAAAGGGGCGTAAAATTTAGCAATTGATCACCTATCTTGATTAGAAAACCCCGAGCTTGAGGAGCTTGACATAGAGACTATTCGTGATTCTTTCCGATGAGCGCCTTATGGCGAAGAATTAAGGATCCTAGTCCCGAACCATGGTATGCGGACTTCGCTAATTACATCACGCCGAGTTCTACCAAGCAACAAAACTTATGATCAAAGGAAAAGTTCTTCTCATATTTAAAATATTACTTTTGGGATGACCTTTCCTATTTAAATCTTGCCCCGATGGTATAATTAGGAGATGTGTTTTAGAGAAGAACAACAACAATTCGAACATCGCCACAACGGACTACTGGAGGAATTACGGGCCGTCACACATCGCTAGAAAGATTTATGAGGCAAGGTTCTTTTGGTCTAACATTTTTAAGGATGCTACAAAATATGTAAGAAATTGTGATGCATGTCAAAGGGCAGGGAACACCTCTTCTCGAAATTAGATGCCGCTTAATAACATTTTGGTATGTGAAGTATTTGATGTCTGGGGTATTGATTTCATGGGTCCTTTCACCCCATCAAAAAACAAAAGTTATATTTTGGTTGCTGTCGATTATGTTTCAAAATGGGTTGAAACTGAGCTCTACAAACTTGTGATGCTAGAAGCGTCATTCGACTTTTAAAAAAGTTATTCTCTAGATTTGGGATTCCTAAAACCATCATAAGTGATCGAGGGACACACTTTTGTAATGCTATTACGTAAAAATTACTGAACATATACGGAGTAATCCACCGGATGTCTACACCTTACCATCCCCAAACTAATGGGCAAACAGAAAACACAAATCGAGCACTCAAGCGAATTTTGGAGAAATCACAAAAGAATGTAAAAGATTGGTCCGACAAATTGGACGAAGCTTTATGGGCATTCGTAACCATTACAAAACCCCTACCGGAAGCACACCTTTTAAGATCATATACGGAAAATCTTGTCATCTCTCAAGAGAATTAGAACATAAAGCATACGGGCACTCAAAATGCTAATTTTGAGGTCGACGTGGTCAAGGAAAACCGATTTTCTCAAATCAATCGCCTACCGAAAGTTAAGGGACAAAGCCTATGATCATGTCAAAGCATACAAATATAGGACCAAAAGATGGCACGACGCGCGGATAAAGGATAAAAGGTTTGAAGTTGGGCAAGAGGTGCTGCTTTTCAACTCAAGACTCAAACTCTTCCCGGAAAATGAGATCTCATTGGGTTGGTCCTTACACAAATGAGTAAGGTGTTCTCTTTATGGGACTATTGAAGTTTATAATAATGCAAGGGAGTTTTTCAAAGTGAATGGGCACAGAGCAAATTTTTTTTATGGATGATGTTAGTAAGCTTTCGGGTGATGAATTCTTCGTCCTCGCATAAAGCCCCATGACCTTGAGTCTAACTTAAAGACTCGTAAATAAAGAAAAGTGCTCTTCGGAGACAACCCAATTATCCTTTTATTTGTTTTATTTCCATTTCTTGGGTTTTGTGTTTTCAACCATTTTTGCAGAAATCGGAGAAAGTTGTCGCCACATGTCGAACATGGACTGATCTATCCATAGTTACTACAGAACTCAATCCTATGGTTACGCCATAACACATCTTCTCGCAGCTTCTCTCGAAAGACATTACATTACGGCATAACCCCATGCAATGGTTACGCCGTAGCTACAATCCTCTAGCGTCTCGCTGTGTTTTGCAATATTACAGCGTAACTCCTTCTAGGAGTTACGACATAACTATCCTCCTGCTTTAATTCTTTCTCTTTAAACACAATAACCTTGTATTAGTTTTTAAATGAACTTTGTGAGTATGTTCCATGTAAGCCCTCACGAGACTACACTCGTCCACTTGGGACACCAAGTGGTTTAAAAGGCTTGTTGCATATGCTAAATGTAACCGTGATTCCTACGAAAGTGAGTTAGGTTTCTTTTCGTTTTTCTTTTTTTTTTCTTTTTTTTGAATTATGCTTGTTGGTAGTATGATTTCAGGGAATAAATTTTGCTCGTGGATGCTTATGCGAAGGCACGATTCTTTTCTTGGGCCTTCTTTCTTTTCTCGAGCAAATTTCGTGGAAGTTCTCGCCTAATGTTACTTTCTTCACCTATATTTAACATTTAGTACAAAAGGGACTTTGTACATTTCAAGTGGGGACGGAGTAGAATTATCTCTTGAACTTTATTTTCCCTCATTTTTCTAGTTTATTTTAAAAATTATGACATTTTTAAAATTTTGACATGTTTTTCTTAACCTAACTAGATTAGACCTTAGCCGAGCACATTATAACCCTTGATATTTTATGGTGAGATTAGCCTATCCGTTTCCAAATTTTTGCCCCAAATCCACCAAATTATGAGTGCGCCGGTAGCTTATAAACTTTAGAACTTGGCCTTTACATTATTTCGAGACCATAGATGAGGTATGTTGAGTTAGCTTGATGTATTTGGACTTTTAAGTTTAAGAAGGCAATATTATATGATTATCACCCAAAAATCCTATCCTTGTGTGTCTATCGATTAGTCACCTCGACTTCTCGACCCCCATGTTAAACCCTTTTGTTGCACTCACCTTTAGTGCAAGATACCCTAGATACACCCATCGAGCCATTTCTATCATTTTGTTCACCCAACATATTGTTTCATACACCCATACACCTTAGCTCTACCGTAGTCTTTATTTGTGATCGAAGTCATTGTTTACCTAAGTTCAAGGTTCAAGTGGAAAGGTTCAGAATCACGCTTTCATCGACGACATATTTTAAAGATCATTTAAGACCCCTAAATTCTCATATTATTCATCTCAAGTCGGGGGATGCTATGTTTAGTTGTTGCGAAAAAAATAAAATAAAATGAAGTGATTCGAGAAAAAAAGAAAGAAAAAGTTATAGTTATTTGTTGATTGTAAAGTGCGAAGTTATAAGCACTATGAGCTCATTATAGATTTAGTATCGAGGAGGCCACCTCAGTCACAATTGAAGAATGGTGTTGGTAATTGCGCCAACAGTTGAAGGAAAGGTAATGTGTCCATCATGACATCCTCTAATGGCACATCTACCTGGCATATCATGATCCGATTTCTTAGCTTTGAAACTTGAACTTTGGATGAACGGTAATGGTTATAGATTTAGACTATTTGCTTGATTTTATTTTACACCAATTTTATCCCATGTTTTATCCTACCCTTTAGTCATGAAGCGTGTCTAGGTGATGCAGCGAGCAATATTTGGTGTCTTGACCATGGATTTGGTCATGTATCATTGATTTTGTCCACTTCGCCGTGACATGTTAGTAATGACGACTCACCCTTAACCTTTGTCGTGTCTACCCATATTGCCTTCGATGATTTTTTAGTCCTTAACTCTAGTGGTGGAGATTTGTGTAACCACCAAGCTTATGATATAATACATGCTATGACTATGCGTTGAGTGATCACCCCGAAATTGACACTTAGAAAAGTTGAGAGATTTGAGTGTTTTGTTCCCATTTCGTGAGGTGTTCGGCTTTGTTTTATTCTAGCATAAGGGATTTGTAAACTTATATTTTCCGGTAATGGAGATATCTTTTAGGAATCTATCTAATAAGGTCTACTTGGGGCAAGTAGAGTTTATGTGGGGATATTTGATAACATCAAATAGTCCTAAATATTAAGTGTCAATTTCCGATAATGCTCGTATTTTATATCATTTATATGGATTTACGCTTGTTTTCCTCTATATTTCACTTTCGTGTAATTTATGAGCATTGGAGTTAATGAGGCGCGGATTTGGAGAGTTTATTGAAGATATATGATAGTATGCCTATTTTGAAGTAATTATGGCGTAACTCTTCTCTCACATTACGCCGTAACGTAGCGTGACTCGAAAAACCAACTCAATCGAAGATTACGGCGAACTCCATCTTAGGATTACGCCAGAACGATTAGGTCAAATGATGTTCCACGCCACAAGCTACGCCGTAACTCTTTCCACAATTACGGCGTAACCATGATTTATTGAAGATATGGGTAGCTCATTCCGGATGTTATGCCGTAACCATCTTTTCCATAACAAAATACGAAGATATGTATGTTACGGCGTAACTCTCACTTAAGTTAAGTCGTAACCAGATTTGGCCTATAAATACCGCCCAAAATTATGCATTTCTCATCATTCACTCCACACACAAAAGCAGAGAACGTGGGTAGGAGGTTGAAGGCATATCTCGAGGAGCATACGGATCCATCTCCAAGGGAGAAATCACCCCTAACGATAAGCATTAACAATTTATCATTTCTTTTACTTTCAATTCACGTATTTCATTTTTTCAAACATTGAATCGATTGTTTGATTAATATGAATGCTACACCTCCGTGCTAGCCTAGTTATGATTCCTTAATTGTTTTGTTTATGTTTACATTGCTTGTATAATTTTTTCTAATTTATGCATGCATAGTTTATTGGTAGCTACCCTTGTTTCGGTAGTTTTGAATGGTGGTAGTGTCTAGTTGCTTAGGATATATGACCAACGACCCTAAGTAGGTACACCGAGTGGGAAGGGTAAGAATTGACCAACCGACGACCCTTCTTCGCCAGGCGATTTGACCAACCGATCACCTATTGTTTGGATGAACTTAAGAAGTTAGGGATGAGTGTTTAAGATGCTAGCGCCGGGCACTCATTGTTATGAATCTTGCATGTAGCGAAACTTAATGACTTGGCTTAGGGACTAAAAATAACTGGACTTTCAAGGGTAGTAGCTTGATCTCCTGTGGAAACCTTTGTCGATAGGTTAGGACGAATCGACCAAATTCGCCCTAGCGACTTAAACCCCACTGAAGCAATTGGAAGTAATTAAACGTGAACTTAACATGATAGGATGAGTAACTAGGTTAGCACACTTCTCCTCTATTGATCACAACCCTCGCCTTGCTTTCTTGCATTTCTTGCTTTAGTAGTTAATTAATTATTTCAATCTTAAAACCAATTACAACTGTGACACCTAGACTTAATTAGAATCCGCCACATAGCTTTGAGACGACCTCCGCCACTAATACTACACTACACACGATAGGGTACACCGCCTGCTAGTGCATAAGGGTAGACCATAGGTATAACGAGACACTTATAAATATTAAAACCTCGGTCTAGTAAAACTCGCATCAACCTTCAAGAATGACCTTCTTCAAATATTGTTAATACAAATAAATCATAAAAACGCTTATTCATATTTAGCGATCTCTATGTGTTTTGTTGATAACAAATATAAAGTTATCATAAGTAAAATTATAAGGATACATGTTATTTTTGTAAAGCATTTACATATATAATCCTTTAACATAAATTGTTGTAATAATTCATTTGTTGTAATAATTTATTAGGATGGGTAAAAACCATAACCCATGACCCATACCCATGGAGCATATCCATAACCCATGGAGTCGACCTATGACCCGTTGACTAGTCGTGCATTGCATCTTCTAGATACATTGTATCTATTCGATACCCATGATCCAAAGTCCATGACCCATGACCCATGATCCAAAACCCATAACCCATTTAGTAGGGAGCGTCTCTGCGGATCCCCATTACATCGGACGGATCCTCATGTGGGATCCGTGGTATCCGGGAACAATAGTGATTTTTGCCTATAAATAGTGAGCCATTTCTTCATTGTAACCCACCCTCTTCTTACCAACTCTCTCATATATTAATTCTCTCTTCTAATCTTAGATCTCTTGATCTATATAGTATTTCTTCTTTCTTTTGTTGTGATTCTCATAGGTTCTTCTCAAAGGCGAGATCATGAGATACTACAAGTCATCCAAGCAAGGGGTCCTTGATTGATTTGTTCCACCACAAGATTTTTGTAGCAAGATCTTGTATTTCATATTTCACATTCTTGTTGTGTTATAGTTGTGTTGGTTTGGTCCTCCATTTTAAGGACTCGGTATTTAGCTTTGTACAAGAAAAATTGTAAGCGACGTTGTGAGGCTTCTCCGCCAATTTGAAGGAGCTTGTTGACAGAGTGCTTGAACTCTCGAGTAGGTGACTGGGAGTGGAGTAGGCAAGGAAGGTGTCCTTTGTCCGAACCACTATAAATCGCTTGTGTCATTTCTATCCTTTTCTTTACTTGCTTTCATTACTTACATTACTTATTGCTTTACACTTTCTATTTATCCATACGATTTCACATAATATTGAAATTAAAGTTTTGAAACTAACTTAAAATCAAAAACTATTCAACCCCCTTCTACTTTTCCACAATTGGCATCAAGAGTAAGGTTTACAAAAGTTTTAAAGTATATCATATTTTAAAACTTTTTATCACAATGGGTTCCGAAAATTATAAAGAAGGGCAATCTAGCAACGACTCCACTACTTGAAACTAATCGCTTTATTTATTGGAAAAATAGATTCAAACTTATGTGAAGTCAAAATATATTGTTCTTTGGTACATCATTGTTGAAGGTGACTTTGAAGCCACTACAAAAATGATAAAACCGACAACCAAATAAACACACCTCATGATCAACTTTCTGATGATCAAAAGAAAAAACTTTCCAAAAATAGTGAAGCTAAAATGGCTTTATACAATGCTTTACCCAAAAAGGTATTAGAAAGAATTTCTATGCTTAAAACCTCTAAAGAAATTTGGAATTCTTTAGTTGTAACTCATCAAGGAAATCAACAAGTTAAAAAAATAAAATAGATTTATTTGTTCAACAATATGAACAATTTTCAATATCGATGAGGATAGTATAGATAATTCTTTGCTAACTTTAAGACTATAATTACATCATTACAAGCAATTGATGAGTCTTTCTCTAGTCGTAATCATGTCGAGATATCTAAGGGCAATTCCATCTGTGGAGATCAAAGGTAACGCCATCAAGAATCAAAAGACTCATAGGCAATCTAAAGGTCTATGTGCTTGTCCTCGCTAAAGATTCTGAAGCCTCAAAAGAAAAGAAAGAGAAGCACAAATCTCTTGCCTTAAAATCCAAGAAGGTCTCAAGTGTTGAAGAAAACTCTTCTTCAGATAATGATGACGAAGAAATGCCATGGCGGTAAGGATTTCAAGAAGTTCTTTAGAAGAAAGGAAGATATGTCAAGCAACCATATGAGGACAAGAAGGGGTTCCGTAAGGCAAAGACAACAAGAAAGAAAGGATGAACGCATGTTTTAAATGTGGGACCCTAATCACTTCATTAGTGAGTGTCCCAAACGTGACGAACAAAAGGCGCTCATGAGTGGTTCGTGGAAATGAGGAGAGGAGAACGAAGAAATTTGTCTCATGGCAAATGACTCAAACGAGGTATGTCCCAAATCTCTATTATTGTAGCTCATCATTAGATGATGAATCATTGCATCGTGAATATGACAAACTTTGCAAAATTAGTCTAAAAGTAATTAACAAAAATAAGATTTTGAAAACAAAAATGAACGCTTAGAAAAGGAAGTCATTGAGTTAAAAGGCAAATTAAAACGCTTATAAAAAGGAAAATATCATGAGGAATGTAAGCTTTGTGTTCAACTTCAAACACTAGTTGATAATCTTGATTATAAGATTGCTAGAATGAATACTAATACCTAGATATAATACTAGATAGTGCTAAAACAAGAAACAATCAAAAGGGTTTAGGTTATCGTGAACATAATGCGTCAACTAGCGAGAATAAAGAAACATAATTCATCAAAGCAATTGAAAAACACGCCATCAGAAGTCACGGATCCCACGGATCCCTCGGGAGGGAACCGCCTAGTGTAAAACCAGGGATCCGTGGGTCCATCAAAGAAACAATAGAAATAATGTAGCTACTTCATCTAGAACGACTTTATTATCTCAGAATAAAAAGAAACCAACCCACGCTATCGTTAGACAACCACCTCCACTAAAACAAAATCAAAGTTTTATGAGAAACAAAGGTCCATCATTTTCAAAACCAAACACATTTATAAGGAATGCTAGTGAGAAGTTAATATCGTTGTAGGCGTGAACCTAATCGTTGTAGTGTAGTATTAGGGTATGCCTGGGTATTAATATCGCTCTAGGGAATAGGAATGCTAGTGAGAAGTTACTACGTTAAGGTTGGGTTGAGGAAGATTATTTTTTATCTTTTATATTTTAGAAAATTGAAAGGTATGAATCTCGGGTATTAGATTTGGGGGTTGGTATTTCACCGATTACTCTACTATTCGATTATCTAAGCTAAGGGTAGTCTATGTCTATTGTTGTATGCTCTTATGATAGTTAAAGATGTGTTTACCTAGATGCTATTACTCCCTAGTTATCTCCTATTGATGGTTGAATTGTCACGCCCTTATTCTTAACGCCTGTCTTCTAAGGTCGTAGGGTATGCTTTCCCTAACTCTTTGAGACTACCTTAAGGTTATTGCCTACGAAATCTCTAGGATTCATAAACTAACTCTAAGGTTATCTTTGGATGTTTAGCCTACAATAACTCTAAGTGATTATAAACTAATGTTCACAAAGATTACTCAAGCATTAAAAACACAACGAATGACCTATCGCAATCCTAGGTTAATCACAATTAAGATAAGAGACATCCAATCAATATTCAATACCTAGGTTTCATAGATCTAAGCAAACACACAAGTAAATTATCCGGACATGGAAAACATGAAAGCATGCACACAAACAATTGAATACATAATTGAATCAATGAAGTAAATTACTTATCTTGTTGTAAAATAGGGTATGAGAACCCTAAGATATCGCCTAAGCAGTCAAAATTCGGTTTTAGGTTTTACTCCACAAACTACCTCTTTAAAGTCCGAAAATTCAAATTATATATATAGAGTTACAACATGCGCACGCCACTATTTAAATGTGATGCCGCCGATCGCCGCCATTAGGGTTTCGTCTCGACCACGCCAACCTTGTAATGGCGCCACCTTATGACTATGACACCGCTCGCTTCAGCTTCTAACGCCGCTCGATTCGAATCTAGGCCGTCTCGAGTTGTGACGTCCTCTCTTTAAAACTTGACGCCGTCGTGTAAAATAGCAATTTTTCTACCGAGTCGTCACAAATTTGGATCACGCTATGACGCATGCCGCTTTATAACTTTGACGCCACCTTCTATTTCAAAGACTTGAGTGTCTTGATCTTGACTTGGCCATTTTCTTCATATGTTCACGCCTTTTCGTCCGAATAAGTGTCATTCCAAAGAATTTGCCTTCAAGAGACCTAAAAAGTGAAAAGGAACGAAATTAAGCAAGAACGGATATAAAAGTGGTCGATTAAGGCTTAAATGACCCCTCAAAAGTGTACCTTTTAAATCCTTATCAAATATCCCTACACTTGGTATTTGCTTGTCCTCAACAAATGTGCTTTTGGCAAATTAATTTATAGTTAGGGGTCATGAAGCATTAGTTTAGAACACCACAACAAGTATAAGCCCCACAAAAGTCATAACAAGCACGAAAATTACATACTAGCACCTCACAAGTGGTGTTTGGATACTCTCATCTCTCGTGTATATGAAATATATCAAATTGGAAATGGAAGATAAACACTCATTAACCGGTCCTAGTACATAGATTACCATAGGCTTGAGACTAGATCAAACCTCCATCGCTTACGTAAGCACCTAGGAAAACTATCCAAGAGGTCTTTTAAAGGGTTGTAACGTTGGGCTTATGGTAGGGAAACAAAGGGTTTGTGGGATTAGCGATTTAGTGGTGGCAAGTCAAAATATTTATGTTACAAGCATGAGAAGAATGGCGTTGCTAAGCCAAGACTCGCCACTCTAAACTCTAGATAACTTTGAAATAAACAAACATAAATTTAAAGATAGATGTAGGATGGTAGGTCGTATATATATATATATATATATATATATATATTTTTTTTCATTTTAACACTTTTTTTTGCTTCATACACTTTACTCTACCATCCTCTACGATAACATCAAAATAATAGGGATTTATAGGCACATCCCTACACTTGAGTTTTTATTACTCTAACACTAATTTGACCCGAATTGAAAAGATCAAAACACTTGGAGTACATTATTACGTAAATAAAGGGAATTTGAATTTAACGCTCCTTCCGGCCACTTCATAAAATTTAACTTTTCCCATGAGTCCCAATCGTCCCAAAACCGTGTACAAAGGATATGACTCGACTTAGCAACTTATGCAAGCAACTAGATAATTGAACTAAGGGTTTAGTATGATAACAATAATGTTAGGATTTAGAAAATCCACCATTAAAGTGTCGGTCACCTCAAGTATATGTAATCGTAGAGAGATCTTAGTCGTAGTCATTTAATATTAGTTAGTATTTAGTTAAGTAACACCGTGGAGGACGGACGGGTCTTTACCCACCTGTATGCCCGATCCATGCTCGTAGGAGGCGAGTCTTGTAAGAAAACTATAAATACCTCTACCTCCCAAGGTAGAGGGTTGAGCTTCAATACCATTTTTCTTTGTTTCATAGTTCCAACTCTTCCTTTCTCTCTCTAGAACTTTCTCTAAACATTTGTATACGCCTCATGTAATTATGGTTTAATGTGTTTGTAAATCCTATAAGTTTCAATTGGTATCGAGCCATGGTTTGATCACTCATCTTTCATGCTCTTTATTTTGGTGGATTTCATAAGGTTTTTGGGGTTATAAGTGTTTAGGAGAGTTTGAATCATTTGGTCAATTTCTAGTGTTAAAGTTTGAATTTTGATTGTACTTTTGTGTTTAGGATCATCATATGTGTTTAGGTTTTGAATTGGAAGGCTTGAATCATTATGGTTTAGCTGTTTTTGATTGATAAAGTGGGTGTTTTTAAATTTTGTACGAAGCCAGTTGAGCCACGGTGTTGTATTTCTTGGAAGCGAGTTGGTTTATGCGACTTGGCTATTTAGCGAGTTGATTCTTTGCGACTTGAGTTCTAAAGCGACTTGGCTATTAAGCGAGTTGATTGGCAATGAGTTGGTTTATGCGACTGTTGTTGTTTAGTTGTCTCAGATGCGACTTGGCTATTTAGCGAGTTGACTCTTTATGCGACTTGGGGTTTGGGTAGTTGTTTCTTTTAAGCGACTTGTCTTTTTAGTTGATACCAAAGCGAGTCGACTGCTTAGCTACTTGTCTATCGAGACTTGTCACTTCTTCGCTACATTATTTAATGGTTCATCTTCCTTGTCATTTTTAATTATTTCTTGACTTTCACCATTTGACTTTCAACTAAGTCATCATCTACCAAAGGTGATGTCTTAGAGGAGGTGGAATTTCGTCGAATGTTATGTTCAACGATTCCTCGACTATCATTGTTTCTTTGTTTAAGACAATGTAAGCTTTACTAGTTTGAGAATAACCAAGAAATACACCTTCATAAGACTTTGGGTCAAACTTGGTGAGATAATCTTTAGTATTAAGAATGAAGCATTTACATCCAAAAAATCTAAAATATCCTAAACTTGGCTTTTTACCTTTATAAAGCTCATATGGTGTTTTATTTAAGAAAGGACGTATTAGGACTCTATTCAAAATATATGTAGAAGTGTCAATGGCGTTACACCAAAACTTTTGAGGAATGTTTTGTTCATTAAGCATTGTTCTACTCATTTCTTGAATTGTTCTATTTTTACGTTCTACTACTCCATTTGATTGAGGTGTTCGAGGAGCCGAAAAGTTATGTGTTATACCATTTGTATCACAAAAGTTTCCAAATTGAGTTTCGTTGTCAAATTCACGACCATGATCCGTTCGGATCGACACAATTTTGACACCTAGTTGATTTTGAATTTTCTTGCTAAGAATTTCAAATTTATCAAAAGCTTCATTTTTGGTTTTTAAAAACAACGTCCAAGTAAACCTTGAGTAATCATCTACTATGACCAAAGTGTATAAGTTGCCTCCGTAGCTTCTTATAGCGGATGGACCAAACAAGTCCATATGCAATAGTTCTAGACACTTAGATGTGGACACCATATTTTTAGATTTATGACTACTATGGGTTTGTTTACCAATTTTGCAAGCGTCATAAAAGTGTTGGTCATATTTAAGTTTTGGTAAATTCTAACTAGCTCTTTTGAAGATAAGTTTTGTATAAGTCTCATATTAGCGTGACCTAAGCGTCTATGCCAAAGAGTTGAGTTATCATCTAACGTTGTTAGACAAAGTTTGTCATTAGATGTTTTATCTATTTTCATGACGATATGTTATTTTTCCTAACTCCTTTAGCTATGGTGATACCATCTTTTAGTATTTTACTACCATTTTCATCAAATAGTACTTTATACTTTTTATCACATAATTGGCTAATACTAAGTAGATTAAATCCTAACCTATCTACATGAGCAACATTTTCAATAGTTAGGGAGTTATGAGCGATCGCACCTTTGCCAATGATTTTGCTTTTGAGATTGCTACCGAAGTGACATTACCTCCGTCATACTCTTGGTATGATGAGAAGAGACTTTGTTGCCCGTCATGTGTTGTGAGCATCCAATATCTTTTATCCACTCATCGGTTCCAATCCAACTTTCAAGCATACCTAAGAAGCAAGTAACTCAAGCATTTGGTCCCCAATATCTCATGGGTCCGTTTGGGTTAAACATACCATTTATTTGATTCATGTATGGAAGCGATGGGTAAGAGTTCCATGACATGTAATTTGAGTTTGATATGGTCTAGGAAAGTTTTGATTCCAACTGTTGTGTTGGTAGTTGGGTTGTACGTTGTGGTTGCTCTTTGGAAAGGGCGTTTGGCAAAAGGTGTTTTATGTCGTTGTTGAGTAGTTTTGATCTAAATTCATTTTTAGCAAAGTCCTATTCTCGATGTAACAATGGTTTTAGTTTAACACTATCCTTGGTTTTCTTTTTACTTTGAAAATTCGTTTGGTCCGTATCACAAACATTTCATCTCGTGAAGTACCCACGACACCATTTCTTTCAACGGATGGAACCCTTATTTTGGGTCCGTCGTCCGTCTTGTCTTCATTGGCAGCTTTGACAGTTGTTTGTCATTTTCGGCCGTTTTGTTTTGACTCTTTGGAATTAATACCTCATTAAATCCTAGCCCATTCATGTCTCCTGGTGTTTTATGTATTTTAGCTATTTCATCGGCAAGAGCGATGTTTTGTTAAACCTTTTAAATTTAGAATTATGTTCGATTAGAACATCTTGTGTGAGCTTTAGTTTTTCTATTTCAAGATTAAGCTCTTGACATGATTTACAACCATCGTCATTTGCTTTTCCATTTTCTAAAGTGTCATCATCAATAGAAGAATAAGAAGAGTCGGAATGTACCTCGTTTGACTCATGTGCCATTAGAGCGATCTCTTGCTTGCTTGACTCTTCATCATCTTCACTATCACTCCAAGCACCACTTACAAAAGCTCGTTGATTTTTGCTTTTAGGTGGCTTGGGACATTCTCATATGAGATGACTTGCATCACCACATCTAAAACACTTTTATTCACCTTTACCATTTTTGTCATCCTGATCTTTTTGGAATGGCTTCTTTTCTTCACGAGGTTGTCTTACAAAATTTCCTCTTCTTCTAAAGAACTTTTTAAAGTCTCTAACGGCCATGACATACTCCTCATCTTCACTACCGGAGCAAGATTTGTCATCATCACTTGATTCCGCCTTTGCTTTTAGAGCAACGGATTTGATCTTCTCCCTTTTTCCTTTGATGATCTCCGAATCTTTCTCCATCACCATTTCATGTACTTTGAGGTTACCGATTAGCTCGTCTAGTGACATTTTGAGAGATCTTTTAATTCTTCAATAGCGGTCACTTTAGCTCTCCATTTCGGATGGAGTGCTCTAAGAAATTTCGACAAAGTTCTTACTACGAAAAGATTCATCAAGTGCTTTAAGTGATGTAATAATAGTATTAACGCGAGCAAAGCCACAATCAATGGTTTCATCTTGAGGATAACAAATTGTTCATATTGTTGAACAAGAAGATCAATTTTGTTATCCTTGACTTGTAAATTACCTTGATGTGTAACAATCAAAGATTCCCAAATATCTTTGGCGGTTTCACACATACAAATTCTTTCATATTCTTTTCTAGGCAAAGCATTATAAAGCATCATTTTAGCTTCATTGTTTTTAGCGCTAATTTCTTTTGTTCATCAACATAAATATCCTTTGTTGTAGAACTAAAATCCTTTAACAATAACAAACCAAAGATCTATATCTTTTGATTTTACATATGTTTCAAAGCGGTTTTCCAATAGATAGATCCATTGGTTTTAAAGAGTGGTGGTCTTTAGAGATTGCCTTTTTTAAAGTTTTCGTAATCCATGGATCGCTTCAAGTTTATAAAATACAAATTATTTTAGAAATTTTGAGCAACAAGGCTGATACCACTTGTAGAAAACTAGAAGGGGTTGAATAGTTTACCGATTAAAACTTTGTTTTGAATTATTGAAAGATCAATTGATATTGATCTTAGATATGTTAATGAAATATGTAAAGCAATATGTAAAGAGTAAATAAGGAAAGAAATGATCAAACTACAACAAGTTGTTTATAGTGGTCTGCCTTACAAGGACTCTTTTTCCTTGCCTCTACTCCACCTCTTGAGTCTCACACCCGAGAGTTTAACTTCACTAGTCAACAAGCTCCTTTCAACGCGGAGAAACCTTTACACTGCGCTACACTATTTTCGACACTAAGCTAAATGTCGAAGTTCTTTCCAAGGGTACAACCACCCACACACAATGTATTTTGAGGACTAAAATACTAACCACTCACACTCACAAGATTATGATAGTTTGCACAACAATGAAGTATGAATCAACACAAGATCATTCAACACTAAACAAACAAGACTTCCAACTTCTCGCTGAAGCTTGAATGTGACTTGATCTTCTTTGCTACATAAGAGATCACTAATATGATATGAAACTGAGTTAGGAAGGTTAGAGAGAAGATATGTATGAGAGTATGATGAAAGGGATGAAAACTACTTGGTTCTATTTTTATATTTATAGCCAAAACCATCAAGAGCACCACGGACCCCTTAAAAGGGTTCCGCCGTTATGAGTTTTGGTACACGGAGGTCCATGCAAAGAAGATATCAAGATCTTGCCAAAGTCAACCATATCTATGCAAGATTGTGTAAGATATGAAGAGTCCAAATCTACACAAAATATCTAATGAAATCTTCCAATGATTTCATGATGCATCACATGATGTCATGTGTTGTTTTTCCATTTTAGAAATATGCAAATACATAAGTAATGTTTAGTTTTAAGAAACTAAAGCATTCTAAAACTACTATCATACATTATGGTTAGAAATATATTAAGATATGATTAATCACAATGTAAATGTTTGAGTGATGAAGATATTATTTGAAAAGCTTGTTTTAATATCTATTAAACTTGACATGTTTTAAGCTTTATAAAATTAAATTTACTTTTGTCGTTAATAAAACTTAGGTAAATATCAAAAATATAAATAACGCTTAATGATGATATTTGTATTAACAAACCGATCCCTCACAAGAAATGCCATCGTCGGAGAGTGTGCATCGATTATGTAAAATTAAATGACGCAACGCGGAAGGATCACTTTCCACTTCATTTTATCAATCAAATGTTAGAAAGGCTTTCTCGACATGAATATTATTGTTTCTTGATGGATTTTCGTGTATTTTCGTAATCCAATCACCTCAGGAGATCATGAAAAGACTACTTTCACTTGCCCCCACGGAACATTCACTCATCAAGAATTTCTTTTGGCTATGCAATGCCCTTGCCACACTCCAACGGTGCATGACAACAATCTTCCCGTATATGTGCCGAGATTTCATGGAAGTGTTTATGGACGATTTCTGTTTTTGGTAACTCTTTCTCATCTTGCCTTAATAATTGATCTAAAATGCTTGCTAGATGCGAAGAAACCAACCTTGTCCTAAATTGGGAAAAGTACCATTTATAGTAAAGAAGGAATTGTTTTGGGACATATATTGCCCAAACCGGGATTGAAGTTTATAAAGCTAAGTTTGACGTTATTTTCTACCCCTTAGCCAACTAATCTAAAAGGAATTAGAGTTTTCCGGCACGCCTGGTTTTATAGAAAATTTATAAAAGATTTTTCCAAACTCGCTAAACCTATGACACAACATCCGCTGAAGGATGCAAAATTTGACTTTAACGATGAGTACAAAAAGCCTTTGATATTTTGAAAGAAAAATTGACTACAACTCCTGCTACTATTACTCCGGATTGGAACAACGATTTTGAACTTATGTGCGATGCCAAGGATCATGTGGGAGTCAAGCTAGGACAAAGGATAGACAAAAAATTCAAACCTATTTATTATGCTAGTAAAACCTTAAATGAAGCACAAGAACATTACATCACCCACCGAGATGGTTTATGCCTTTGATAAATTTAGGTCTTATTTAGTAATGTCTAAAACTGCTGTTCATAACGACCATTCTCGCTTTGAAGTACTTGTTCGAGAAACAAGATACCAAACCAAGATTGATAAGATGGGTACTGCTACAAGAATTTAAAATTGAAATCAAAGATAAAAAGTGGGGCGAAAATTTAAAATTGATCACCTATCTTGATTAGAAAACCCCGAGCTCGAGGAGCTTGACATGTAGGACTATTCGTGATTCTTTTCCCGATGAGCCTTATATGGCAAGAAGAATTAAGGATCCTAGTCCCGAACCATGGTATGCGATTCACTAATTACATCACGCCAGAGTTCTACCAAGCAACAAAACTTATGATCAAAGGAAAAGTTCTTCTCATATTTAAAATATTACTTTGGGATGACCTTTCCTATTTAAATCTTGCCCCGATGGTATAATTAGGAGATGTGTTTTAGAGAAGAACAACGACTCGAATACATCGCCACAACGGACTCACTGGAGGGAATTACGTACTTACACTCATCGCTAGAAAGATTTATGAGGCAAGGTTCTTTTGGTCTAACATTTTAAGGATGCTACAAAATATGTAAGAAATTGTGATGCATGTCAACAAGCAGTGGAACACCTCTTCTCGAAATTAGATGCCGCTTAATAACATTTTGGTATGTGAAGTATTTGATGTCCTGGGTATTGATTTCATGGGTCCTTTCACCCCATCAAAAACAAAAGTTATATTTTGTTGTCGTCGATTATGTTTCAAAATGGGTTCAAACTGAGCCTACAAACTTGTGATGATAGAAGCGCCATTCGACTTTTAAAAAGTTATTCTCTAGATTTGGATTCCTAAAACCATCATAAGTGATCGAGGGACACACTTTTGTAATGCTATTACGTAAAAATTATCGAACATATAATGGAGTAATCCATCGGATGTCTACACCTTACCATCCCCAAACTAATGGGCAACAGAAACACAAATCGAGCACTCAAGCTTAATTTTGGAGAAATCACGTTGAAGAATGAAAAGATTGGTCCGACAAATCGACGAAGCTTTATGGGCATTCGTAACCGCTTACAAAACCCCTACTGAAGCACACACCTTTTAGATCATATACGGAAAATCTTGTCATCTCTCAAGAGAATTAGAATATAGTACACTGGCACTCAAAAATGCTAATTTTGAGGTCGACGCGTGGTCAAGGAAAACCGATTTTCTCAAATCAATCTCCTTACCGAAAGTTATGGGACAAAGCCTATGATCATGTCAAAGCATACAAATATAGGACCAAAAGATGGCACGACGCATGGATAAAGGATAAAAGGTTTGAAGTTGGGCAAGAGGTGCTCGCTTTCAACTCAAGACTCAAACTCTTCCTCGAAAAATGAGATCTCGCTGGGTTGGTCCTTACACAATTGAGTAAGGTGTTCCTTATGGACTATTGAAGTTTATAATAATGCAAGGGAGTTTTTCAGCGAATGGGCACAGAGCAAATTTTTTATGGATGGATGTTAGTAAGCTCGGTGATGAATTCTTCGTCCTCGTGATAAAGCCCCATGACCTCGAGTCTAACTTAAAGACTCAGAACATAAAGAAAGTGCTCTTTGGAGACAAACCCAATTATCCTTTTTTATTTGTTTTATTTCCATTTCATTGGGTTTGTGTTTTCAACCATTTTTGCAGTGAAATCGAGAAAGCGCCGCCATACGTCGTAACATGGACCTGATCTATCCATAGTTACTACAGAACTCAACCTATGGTTACTTACTATAACACATCTTCGCAGTCAGCCTTTCCCGAAAGATTACTAATTACGGTATAACCTCATGCAATGGTTACGCCAGTAGCTACAATCCTCTAGCGCCCCTGTGTTTTGTAATTACTACAGAACTCCTTCTAGGAGTTACGACATAACTATCCTCCTGTTTTAATTCTTTCTCTTTAAACACAATAACTTTGTATTAGTTTTTAAATGAACTTTATGAGTATGTTCCATGTAAGCCCTCACGAGATTCACACTCGCCCACTGGGACACCAAGTGGTTTAAAAGGCTTGTTGCATATGCTAAATGTAACCGTGATTCCTAAAAAGTGAGTTAGGTTTCTTTCGCTTTTCTTTTTTTCTTTTTTGAATTATGCTTGTTGGTAGTATGATTTCAGTGAATAAATTTTGCTCGTGGATGCTTATGCGAAGGCACCATTCTTTCTTGCCTCTTCTTTCTCTCGAGCAAATTTCGTGTGAAGTTCTCGCCTAATGTTACTTTCTTCACCTATATTTAACATTTAGTACAAAAGGGACTTTGTACATTTCAGTTGGGGACCGGGAGTGTAATTATCTCTCGAACTTTATTTTCCCTCATTTTTCTAGTTTATTTTAAAAATTATGACATTTTAAAATTTTGACATGTTTTTCTTAACCTAACTAGATTAGACCTTAAATGAGCACATTATAACCCTTGATATTTTATGGTGAGATTAGCCATCCGCTTCCAAATTTTTGCCCCAAATCAAATTAAATTATGAGTGCGCTGTAGCTTATAAACTTAGAACTTGGCCTTTACATTATTTCGAGACCATAGATGAGGTATGTTGAGTTAGCTTGATGTATTTGACCTTTAAGTTTAAGGCAATATTATATGATTATCACCCAAAATCCTATCTCAGTTGTCTATCGATTAGTCACCTCGACTTCTCTAATTCCATGTTAAACCCTTTTGTTGCACTCACCTTTAGTGCAAGATATACCTATACAATCTATCCGAGCCATTTCTATCATTTTGTTCACCCAACATATTGTTTCACACACCCATACACCTTAGCCTCACCGTAGTCTTTATTTGTGATTGGAAGTCATTGTTTACCTAAGTTCAAGGTTCAAGTGGAAAGGTTCAGAATCACGCTTTCATCGAAACATATTTTTAAAGATCATTTAAGACCCCTAAATTCTCATATTATTCATCTCAAGTCGGGGATGCTATGTTTAGTTGTTATGAAAAATAAAATAAAATGAAGTGATTCGAGAAAAAAGAAAGAAAAGTTATAGTTATTTGTTGATTGTAAAGTGCGGGTTATAAGCACTATGAGCTCATTATAGATTTAGTATCGAGGAGGCCACCCTCACCACAATTGAAGAATGGTGTTGGTAATCATGCCTAACAAGTTGAAGGAAAGGTAATGTGTCCATCATGACATCCTCTAATGGCACATCTACCGGCATATCATGATCCGATTTCTTAGCTTTGAAACTTGAACTTTGGATGAACGGTAATGGTTATAGATTTAGACTATTTGCTTGATTTTATTTTACACCAATTTTATCCCATGTTTTATCCTACCCTTTAGTCATGAAGCGTGGTCTAGGTGATGCAACAATATTTGGTGTCTTGACCATGGATTTGGTCATGTATCATTGATTTTGTCCACTTCAGCCGTGACATGTTAGTAATGACGATCACCCTTAACCTTTGTCGTGTTCACCCATATTGCCTTCGGCGATTTTTTTAGTCCTTAACTCTAGTGGTGGAGATTTGTGTAACCACCAAGCTTATGATATAATACATGCTATGACTATAACGCCGAGTGATCACCCCGAAATTGACACTTAGAAAAGTCGAGAGATTTGAGTGTTTTGTTCCCATTTCGTGAGGTGTTCTGCTTTGTTTTATTCTAGCATAAGGGATTTGTAAACTTATATTTTCCAGTAATGGAGATATCTTTTAGGAATCTATCTAATAAGGTCTACTTGGCGCAAGTAGAGTTTATGTGGGATATTTGATAACATCAAATAGTCCTAAATATTAAGTGTCAATTTCCGATAATGCTCGTGATTTTATATCATTTATATGGATTTACGCTTGTTTTCCTCTATATTTCACTTTCGTGTAATTTATGAGCATTGGAGTTAATGAGACGGATTTGGAGAGTTTATTGAAGATATATGATAGTATGCCTATTTTGAAGTAATTATGGCGAACTCTTCTCTCACATTACGCCGCAATGTAAGCGCGACTCGTAAAACCAACTCAATCGAAGATTACGCAGAACTCCATCTTAGGATTACGCGTGAACCGATTAGGTCAAATGATGTTCCACGCCGTCAGAAGCTACCAGAACTCCTTCCACAATTACGGCGTAACCATGATTTATTGAAGATATGGGTAGCTCATTCCGCATGTTATGCCGAACCATCTTTCCATAACAAAATATTTAAGATATATATGTTACGGGCGTAACTCTCACTTGTTGTTGCAGACCTGATTTGGCCTATAAATACCGCCTAAAATTATGCATTTCTCATCATTCACTCCACACACAAAAGCAGAACGTGGGTAGAGGTTGAAGGCATATCTCGAGGAGCATACGGATCCATCTCCAAGGGAGAAATCACCCCAACGATAAGCATTAACAATTTATCATTTCTTTTACTTTCAATTCACGTATTTCATTTTTTCAAACATTGAATCGATTGTTTCAAGCACATGAGCGGCCAGCACCTCGGTGCTAGCCTAGTTATGATTCCTTAATTGTTTTGTTTATGTTTACATTGCTCCGATAATTTTTTCTAATTTATGCATGCATAGTTTATTGGTAGCTACCCTTGTTTCGTAGTTTTGAATGGTGGTAGTGTCTAGTTGCTTAGATATATGACCAATCGACCCTAAGTAGGTACACCGAGTGGGAAGGGTAAGAATTGACCAACCGACGACCCTTCTTCGCCATGCGATTCGACCAACCGATCACCTATTGTTTGGATGAACTAACAGTTAGGATGAGTGTTTAAGATGCTAGCGCCGGGCACTCATTGTTATGAATCTTGCATGTAGCTAAACTTAATGACTTGGCTTAGGGACTAAAAATAATCGGACTTTCAAGTAGTAGTAGCTTGATCTCCCGTGGAAACCTTTGTCGATAGGTTAGGACGAATCCGACCAAATTCGCCCTAGCGACTTAAACCCCACTCAAGCAATTGAAGTAATTAAACGTGAACTTAACATGATAGGATGAGTAAACCAGGTTAGTTACACTTCTCTATCGATCACAACCCTCGCCTTGCTTTCTTGCATTTCTTGCTTTAGTAGTTAATTAATTATTTCAATCTTAAAACCAATTACAATCAGTGACACCTAGACTTAATTAGAACTACCACATAGCTTTGAGACGACCTCGCTTACCAATACTACACTACACACGATAGGGTACACCGCCTGCTAGTGCATAAGTGTAGACCATAGGTATAACGAGACACTTATAAATATTAAAACCTGGTCTAGTAAAACCCCATCAACCTTCAAGAATGACCTTCAAATATTGTTAATACAAATAAATCATAAAAACGCTTATTCATATTTAGCTATCTCTATGTGTTTTGTTGATAACAAATATAAAGTTATCATAAGTAAAATTATATATACATATTATTTTGTAAAGCATTTACATATATAATCCTTTAACATAAATTGTTGTAATAATTCATTTGTTGTAATAATTTATTAGGATGGGTAAAAACCATAACCCATGACCCATACCCATGGAGCATATCCATAACCCATGGAGTCGATTCCATGACCCGTTGACTAGTCAGATTGCATCTTCTAGATACATTGTATCTATTCGATACCCATGATCCAAAGTCCATGACCCATGACCCATGATCCAAAACCCATAACCCATTTAGTAGGAGCTGCCTCATGATCCCGCATGAGATCGGACGGATCCTCATGTAAGGGATCCGTGGTATCCGGAACAGTAGTGATTTTTGCCTATAAATAGTGAGCCATTTCTTCATTGTAACCCACCCTCTTCTTACCAACTCTCTCATATATTAATTTTCTTCTAATCTTAGATCTCTTGATCTATATAGTATTTCTTCTTTCTTTTGTTGTGATTCTCATAGGTTCTTCTCAAAGGCGAGATCATGAGATACTACAAGTCATCCAAGCAAGGGTCCTTGATTGATTTGTTCCACCACAAGATTTTTGTAGCAAGATCTTGTATTTCATATTTCATTCTTGTTGTGTTATAGTTGTGTTGGTTTGGTCCTCCATTTTAAGGACTGTATTTAGCTTTGTACAAGAAAAATTGTAAGTTTACGCTGCGAGGCTTCTCCGCCAATTTGAAGGAGCTTGTTGACAGAGTGCTTGAACTCTCGAGTGACTTGGGAGTGAGTAGGCAAGGAAGGTGTCCTTTTAGCCGATCCACTATAAATCAGGTTGTGTCATTTCTATCCTTTTCTTTTTACTTGCTTATTACTTACATTACTTATTGCTTTACACTTTCTATTTATCCATACGATTTCACATAATATTGAAATTAAAGTTTTTGAAACTAACTTAAAATCAAAGAAACTATTCAACCCCCTTCTACTTTTCCACAATTGGCATCAAGAGTAAGGTTTACAAAAGTTTTAAAGTATATCATATTTAAAAACTTTTTATCACAATGGGTTCTCAAAATTATAAAGAAGGGCAATCTAGCAACGACTCCACTACTTGAAACTAATCGCTTTATTTATTGGAAAAATAGATTCAAACTTATGTGAAGTCAAAATATATTGTTCTTTGGTACATCATTGTTGAAGGTGACTTTGAAGCCACTACAAAAATGATAAAACCGACAACCAAATAAACACACCTCATGATCAACTTTCCATGATCAAAAGAAAAACTTTCCAAAAATAGTGAAGCTAAAATGGCTTTATACAATGCTTTACCCAAAAGGTATTAGAAAGAATTTCTATGCTTAAAACCTCTAAAGAAATTTGGAATTCTTTAGTTGTAACTCATCAAGGAAATCAACAAGTTAAAAAAATAAAATAGATTTATTTGTTCAACAATATGAACAATTTTCAATATCGGATGAGGATAGTATAGATAATTCTTTTGCTAACTTTAAGACTATAATTACATCATTACAAGCAATTGATGAGTCTTTCTCTAGTCGTAATCATGTCAGGAGATATCTAAGGGCAATTCCATCTAAGTGGAGATCAAAGGTAACGGCCATCGAAGAATCAAAAGACTCATAGGCAATCTAAAGGTCTATGTGCTTGTCCTCGCTAAAGATTCTGAAGCCTCAAAAGAAAAGAAAGAGAAGCACAAATCTCTTGCCTTAAAAACCAAGAAGGTCTCAAGTGTTGAAGAAAACTCTTCTTCGTATAATGATGACGTAAGAAAATGCCATGATGTGTAAGGGATTTCAAGAAGTTCTTTAGAAAAAGGAAGATATGTCAAGCAACCATACGAGGACAGCAAGGGGTTCCGTAAGGCAAAGACAACAAGAAAGAAAGGGATGAACGCAAGAAGATTTTAAATGGGGACCCTAATCACTTCATTAGTGAGTGTCCCAAACGTGACTAACAAAAGGCTCTCATGAGTGGTTCTGGAAATGAGTGAGGAGGAGAACTAAGAAATTTGTCTCATGGCAAATGACTCAAACGAGGTATGTCCCAAATCTCTATTATTGTAGCTCATCATTAGATGATGAATCATTGCATCGTGAATATGACAAACTTTGCAAAATTAGTCTAAAAGTAATTAATAAAAATAAGATTTTGAAAACAAAATGAACGCTTAGAAAAGGAAGTCATTGAGTTAAAAGGCAAATTAAAACGCTTATAAAAAGGAAAATATCAAGTGAGGAATGTAAGCTTTGTGTTCAACTTCAAACACTAGTTGATAATCTTGATTATAAGATTGCTAGAATGAATACTAATACTCTAGATATAATACTAGATAGTGCTAAAACAAGAAACAATCAAAAGGGTTTAGGTTATCGTGAACATAATGCGTCAACTAGCGAGAATAAAGAAACATAATTCATCAAAGCAATTGAAAAACACGCCATCGTAGAACACGATCCCACGGATCCCTTGAGAAGGGAACCGCCTAGTGTAAAACCAGGGATCCGTGGGTTGCCATCACGCAAACAATAGAAATAATGTAGCTACTTCATCTAGAACTGACTTTATTATCTCGTGAATAAAAAGAAACCAACCCATCGCATCATAGACAACCACCTCCACTAAAACAAAATCAAAGTTTTATGAGAAACAAAGGTCCATCATTTTCAAAACCAAACACATTTATAAGGAATGCTAGTGAGAAGTTAATATCAGTAGTAGGCAGGAACCTAATCGCTGTAGTGTAGTATTAGGGTATGCCTTGGGTATTAATATCGCTCTCTGTGGGAATAGGAATGCTAGTTGAGAAGTTACTACGTTAAGGTTGGAATTGAGGAAGATTATTTTTTATCTTTTATATTTTTAGAAAATTGAAAGGTATGAATCTTCGGTATTAGATTTGGGGGTTGGTATTTCACCGATTACTCTACTATTCCATTATCTAAGCTAAGGGTGGTCTATGTCTATTGTTGTATGCCTACATGATAGTTAAAGATGTGTTTACCTAGATGCTATTACTCCCTAGTTATCTCCTATTGATGGTTGAATTGTCACGCCCTTATTCTTAACGCTGTGTCTTCTAAGGTCGTAGGGTATGCGTTTTCCCTAACTCTTCGAGACTCACTTAAGGTTATTGCCCACGAAATCTCTAGGATTCATAAACTAACTCTAAGGTTATCTTTGGATGTTTAGCCTACAATAACTCTAAGTGATTATAAACTAATGTTCACAAAGATTACTCAAGCATTAAAAACACAACGAATGACCTATCGCATCCTAGGTTAATCACAATTAAGATAAGAGACATCCAATCAATATTCAATACCTAGGTTTCATAGATCTAAGCAAACACACAAGTAAATTATCCTGACATGGAAAACATGAAAGCATGCACACAAACAATTGAATACATAATTGAATCAATGAAGTAAATTACTTATCTTGTTGTAAAATAGGTATGAGAACCCTAAGATACTCGCCTAAGATACTAAAATTCGGTTTTAGGTTTTACTCCACAAACTACCTCTTTAAAGTCCGAAAATTCAAATTATATATATAGAGTTACAACATGTATCAAGGCCACTATTTAAATGTGATGCCGATCGCCGCCATTAGGGTCACGTCTCGACCACGCCAACCTTGTAATGGCGTCACCTTATGACTATGACACTGGCCCGCTTCAGCCTTCTAAACGCTCGATTCGAATCTAGTCCGCTCGAGTTGTGACGCCCTACTCTTTAAAACTTGACGCCGGGTGTAAAATAGCAATTTTTCTACCGAGTCGTCACAAATTTGGATCACGCTATGTACAAGGTCGCTTTATAACTTTGACGCCACCTTCTATTTCAAAGAAATGAGTGTCTTGATCTTGACTTGGCCATTTTCTTCATATGTTCACGTCTTTTCGTCCGAATAAGTGTCATTCCAAAGAATTTGCCTTCAAGAGACCTAAAAGTGAAAAGGAACGAAATTAAGCAAGAACGGATATAAAAGTGGTCGATTAAGGGCTTAAATGACCCTCTCAAGTGTACCTTTAAATCCTTATCAAATATCCCTACACTTGGTATTTGCTCGTCTCAGCAAATGTGCTTTTGGCAAATTAATTTATAAGTTAGGGGTCATGAAGCATTAGTTTAGAACAATTCACAACAAGTATAAGCCCCACAAAAGTCATAACAAGCACGAAAATTACATACTAGCACCTCACAAGTGGTGTTCGGATACTCATCTCTCCGTGTATATGAAATATATCAAATTGAAATGGAAGATAAACACTCATTAACCGGTCCTAGTACATAGATTACCATAGGCTTGAGACTAGATCAAACCTCCATCGCTTGGCGAAGCACCTAGGAAAACTATCCAAGAGGTCTTTTAAAGGGTTGTAACGCTGGGCTTATGGTAGGGAAACAAAGGGTTTGAAGGGATTGGCGATTTAGTGGTGGCAAGTCAAAATATTTATGTTACAAGCATGAGAAGAATGGCGCCTAAGACTCGACTCGCCACTCTAAACTCTAGATAACTTTGAAATAAACAAACATAAATTTAAAGATAGATGTAGATGGTAGTCAGATATATATATATATATATATATATATATATATTTTTTTCATTTTAACACTTTTTTTTGCTTCATACACTTTACTCTACCATCCTCTACGATAACATCAAAATAATAGGGATTTATAGGCACATCCCTACACTTGAGTTTTTATTACTCTAACACTAATTTGACCCGAATTGAAAAGATCAAACACTTGGAGTACATTATTACGTAAATAAAGGGAATTTGAATTTAACGCTCCTTCCCGCTACTTCATAAAATTTAACTTTTCCCATGAGTCCCAATCGTCCCAAAATCGTACAAAGGATATGACTCGACTTAGCAACTTATGCAAGCAACTAGATAATTGAACTAAGGGTTTAGTATGATAATAATAATGTTAGGATTTAGAAAATCCAATATTAAAGTGTCGGTCACCTCAAGTATATGTAATCGTTAGAGATCTTAGTCGTAGTCATTTAATAATAGTTAGTATTTAGTTACAACACCGTGGAGGACGGATGGGTCTTTACCCACCGTATGCTCGATCCATGCCTGTAGGAGGCGAGTCTTGTAAGAAAATTATACATACCTCTACCTCCCATGGTAGACGGTTGGAGCTTCAATACCATTTTTCTTTGTTTCACATAGTTCCCAACTCTTCCCCTCTCTCTAGAACTTTCTCTAAACATTTGTATACGCCTCATGTAATTATGGTTTAATGTGTTTGTAAAATCCTATAAGTTTCAATTGGTATCAGAGCCATGGTTTGACTCACTCATCTTTCATGCTCTTTATTTTGGTGGATTTCATAAGGTTTTGGGGTTATAAGTGTTTAGAGAGTTTGAATCATTGGTCAATTTCTAGTGTTAAAGTTTGAATTTTGATTGTACTTTGTGTTTAGGATCATCATATGTGTTTAGGTTTTGAAATGGAAGGCTTGAATCATTATGGTTTGATATGTGATTTATACCATTTTATTTCATGATTTTAGAGTTATTTATATACTATGGTCATCCTATAAATATTCCTATGGTATTCTTTGGTCTTGATGGTGATTAGGAACCCATGACACCCTAAGAAGGTGTATGGTAGGATTAGATTAGTTTTGGAGTTGATTTGAAGGGATTGGAATAGGTTTTGTCCGAGAAAACTATTTTCGACACGTATATAAAAAGGTTCTGTCCTTGTTTCATTTTTCTGGAAAATCCGACAGCTTGGTACAAAACTTTGGCCTTGATATTTAGAAAATATACTTTAAAATCGAATCCGTGGCCGCTTGAACGGAATTAAACGGACTTATAACGAAGAAGTTATGGATTTTACAAGTTTGGCGACGTAAATAAATAGTTTTCGAAATTTCGCCTTTGTTGCTTTTACTTGTCCGGTCAAAACGAGCCTTAAGCTTCACAAATTATTTCGACTTATCAAAATATATTAGTTTACTTCGATACGAAGCAAAGGACATATTATACGAGAAAACGGATTTAAAACGACAAAGATATGCACGTTTTATAAAGTTGCCGTAATTATTATTTTCAAAACTATATTATTTTACGCTACAAGTGTTACATTAGTCAGAACGACCATGTTTATGCGCTTTAACAAGGTTGTGAAACATTTGGAACGAAATGTCTTCTAGTAAAATCAAGTTCATCGGCCATATTTTTCAAAACAACAAGTCGCTTGTAAAGCGGAGTTATAGTAAATTAATTACGGATGTTCAAACTTGGCCGAAACTCATTTTCTCGCATAACAATTCAACAAATCACTATCTTTAACCCTTGATATCTTTATGATCGAGACCTTTGACGAAAACTCCTCGAATCGAAACTTTTAGATATCGATACAAACTTTCCAAAACCGTCGAGTTCGTTCTTCAACGATCGACGACACCATTTTACGACTAGATTTCCAAAGCCATTTTTGTTAATTTCATGAAAATTCCGACGACATTGTTCTGCGACGAAAAGTGAAAATTTCACCAAAAATCATTATAAAACCATTGTAGGATGACATTTTGACGTAAAAACATGTAAAGTTATTTTTTTTGAAGGGTCAAGACGTCAAAAGAGTATTTTTCGATGATAAGTAATATTTCAAAACCCGCAAATGGTATAAATAACATACGAAATGCATGCATAACATTACATTGCAACTCATTACATGTCATATCATTGATAATAGGTCCCGGTTAACTCATCACATTATACCTCGCTGTACTCACTCTTGTCATCACACCGCCTACCAAGTGAGTTCATAGCCCCACTTTTACTCTTTAACTGCTTTACAAACTATTGGGGAGATACATGCTACATTTTAATCGAACACAAATGCTTTGAATCAGATGCTATAACCGAATGATTTATTATCACTAAGTATTTGCCATGTTCAAGTCCCTACATCATGAACCATTAGTCACTATGTAGTGAGCGAATATTGTGAATAGGCCTATTGAATTAACACTCCCGCCCTATTGACCCATTTAGGGAAATCGAGCGCACTATATTTGAATCATTAAGGTAAATTGGCAAATTACCTATTAGGGCGGCGATGAAACGATGATTACCAATTTTATTGGTGCGATGTTTACGCTTTGGTGTCATGAACTTAGTGAAATAAATACGATTTTGTTTTAACGATGAGTGTGAAACCATTTAACACACACTACGATTATTGTGTTCAAACGAATTACTTAAACCTATGGATTTCACTCAACCTTTGTGTTGACCTTTTAGCATGTTTATTCTCGTATCTAAGGTATTCACTTCATGGCATGCATTTGGACACATCATGGAGTCGCTGATGACGACGTGTCTCACTTGGCTTTTACGCACATTAAAACATCGCTTGAATTGTAACAAACTTATTTCCGCACAAGTTGATTTTCATTTGGGACCTATCTTTGTAACTCGATTATTTTAATAAATCAAACGATGTATTTTCCAAACGACACTTTAGGTCGCTCAATATAATCTGTGATTGTGATGCTATGACAACAATCCTCAGAATTCCATTCACCGCAAAATGTAATTGGGGTGTGACGGATTGGCATCGTAGCTTCGTCATAGAGAACTAGGTTGCATCATTGACCTAGACTATAACTACATCATCATAGCATCTCATCATTTCATCATACGCGCATGTTCACTTTGCGTGCGATTTATACGTACATTTTTCGAGTTATTTACTTTCATTTCAAAACGATTGTCACATGGATGCCCTTAAATGCCCATCCCATTATCTTTTCCCCATACCTAACGCGAGAATTCCTTGTCATTCCCTACCACAATTTTTATATCACCGATTCATCATCGATAACCATTTAATGCCGAGATAAACTTTTAAATAGTGCTAAGTCGCTCACTCCTTTGTTTCACCACTAACATGTCGAGTTACACTTTATTCACACACTAAGTTACTAAACCATTATACATTTGAAACACTTACTTACACATCATAACCCATTTCGTAGGAAACCGCCGATCATTTTGAAAGATAACCTCAAACTTATTATTTCTTATCACCTCTTTAGAGCGCATATTTTTTTTTTGACATGGATTTTGCTACGCCTCACCTTTCCTCTTGTTTGAAGAAGATATGGCAATCAAGAAAGCTACATTGAAATGACCCAAGCAAAGAATTCAAAAGTTGGTGAATGATAGCATTGCTAATGCTTTAAGAGTTGAACGGAACAGTCACGCCGCCGCCGCTGAGGCCGCGGTCGGTACTGCCGCTAGGCTAGTCACACTATCGGAAATGCTTGAGGATCCGAGTTAAGAAATGTTCGACAAAGATTTGAAAAGTGGCGAACCCACCAAGTTTCGAGGTAACGAGGGAGCTACACCATGGTGCGATGGTTTGAAAAGTTGAGCTTGTTTTTGCTTTGTAATCGTCCGGATGATAGTAAGGTTAAATTTGCTACAAGTACTTTACTCGATGGAGCGTTGTCATGGTGGAATTCATACGCCAACCGATTGGAATGGAAAATGCTTTCAAGCTTACTGGGAGCAATTTAAGGGCTTGGTGACTAAGAAGTTTTGTCCTCGAACGGAAATCAAAAAGTTGAGACGGAGTTCTATGAATTAGTAACCATTGGGTACGATATTGACACTTACATTCGGAGATTCCAAGAATTGGTGTTTATGCCCGTCCATGGTTTCGATAATGAGAAGTTGCTAGAGGCTTTCATCGGGACTTCGAGGTGATTCAAGGAGATGTGACTTCGCTTGATCCACAAACAATTGAGGAAGCTATTCGAGTGACTCGTGGTTGATGGCACAGTAGTGAAGAGAGGTAAGTACACCAACACCAACCAAAACAACAACAACCCCAACAACCGCACCAACTACCACAATAACCAAAACAACAACAACAACGACGATAACCAAATCAACAACAACAAAAGAAATGGAAAACGACCAAGGAGGTTATAACAACAACCAAAACCACAACACTAACCATCAACAACAACAAAATAGAAGGCAAGAAGCGGGAATGGTTTATGTCACGCACCAATGAGAGGTAGAGGGTATGCCGGAACACACCCACTATGTAATCGATGTAATTTTCATCACTGGTCCTTGCCCTGCAAAGTGCCACAAATGCCAAACACCGGACATCTAGCCGTGGATTGTAAAGGTAAAGCCGTAGTCACATGCTTCGGATGTGGGAGCAAGGACACTATAGAAATCAATGTCCTCAAAACCAAGGTCAACAAGTCGAAGGTGCTCATGGAATGTATATATGTTAGAAGGAGGAGGAGGAGCTCGTCAAGGTATCAACGACGCGAAGACCTAAGAAGTTCGAAACTAACAATTTTATTTTTCCTTATGTACTATGTCGCACTAAGTTTATGTTTTCCATCGTATTCGAATCTTTATAACCTAAGATGTATTTCTATTTGATAAACCACTGTTGTGAAATATTCTCATCTATCGTACTTTATTTTCTTTCCGATTTGTTATCATTTACGAGGATTTTAATTCTTTTTACTTTAACTATCATTTTAACGACACTTCTCCATGTCTTCTCTCTCGATGTTCATCACAATTTTAACATCACTGACTCAACACCAAACAACATATGAGTCGATTAGTCCAAGCATTGCATAGTTACTCCTAAATTATACATAGCCCCGATCACCTATGTCTAATTCGTGAAGAATCATGCGATGAAGGGAGTAGTAGGCTTATATGTGTAAGCAATTCTGAATCGAGCCAAATTTTCAAAAGTCCTCCTTCAAACCAATTTAGCCTAATCTCATGACAGCTCTTGTTTGATGAGTTGTGAGATTAAGTGAAAATTGGTTGGTAAAAGTCTTTGAGGGTTTTGCTCGGAATGGGAAAGTTGCCACATCAAACCCTAAACCCGATAGACTAACACGAACCAATTCAGGACCAATTTTTTTGATGGGCGAATGTGACAACCCGTACTTTCGTGTCATTTCTTGACACGGTTCATGTCTCATTATTTCAACATTTATAGTAAACTTGGTTTACTTGGTTCAAATTCGCGAACCTTGAAGGTTTAGCGGCGAATTCATGATCATAACATCACGTACATTTCATATGGACTATGATTAGTCTACATTTCATTGACATCATGTGCATCTCATTAGTTCATTCACGACATTTCATTTTACCTTTATACGCTGTAATTTTTATATTTAATAAACTTTATCGCGTGAGTTATTATTTTGAATATTTAATCCATTACTTTCAAAATGATCCCGTGTATTTTAAACTTACATTTAGTTTATAAAACTATATTTTTAGTTTTCCTAGTGTTTCAAATTTATTTGGTACATAAATCGTTAAAGTTAAATTATTACGTCGTTTTTCTTAAAAATTGTACGATAATTATTTTATCACCAATTTTCACAAGGAATGTATTTTTACAATTTTATTATCTCAATACATTCTATTTTGACCTATTAAAATTTACTTGTACCAAAACTACCATTTACCTTTATTTGTACATTTCCTTCACAATTACTTACACATCTTTGACAAATTATACAAGTATATATTCAATGATTACAAAAAGAAAAAAATATAATAGAGAAACAAGATCCATGAAAACCGTTAGGGGAAGTATTGCATTTAAGAGTGGACAAAATTTTCAATGGTATATATTTGTACACTATCTCAAGTTCATTCAATCATTCACTTCACCTCAAAATTTTCACACACTATCAAAGGTTTTCTCTCTTTTCCTCCTCTTCCAAAAACCGGTCACACATCAAGAGGCATAGGGATCAAAATTTTTTGCTAAGATCAAGTGTTATAACAATCTAGTTTATACTCTTTATATGGTTTTGAAATAAAACCAAGAGTATTTAAGATTTACCTTGTTACTTTCACCTCATCATTTTCACTAGTAAGCATATTTCTTTCATTTTCATGTTTCTTATCATTTCATATGTTTCTTTTCATTTTGGAGCAAGTATGCATGATATGTGATTTATACCATTTTATTTCATGATTTTAGAGTTATTTATATACTATGGTCATCCTATAAATATTCCCATGGTATTCTTTGGTCTTGATGGTGATTAGGAACCCATGACACCCTAAGAAGGTGTATGGTAGGATTAGATTAGTTTTGGAGTTGATTTGAAGGGATTGAATAGGTTTTGTCCGAGAAAACTATTTTCGATACGTATATAAAAGGTTCTGTCCTTGTTTCATTTTTCTGGAAAATCCGACAGTTGGTACAAAACTTTGGCCTTGATATTTAGAAAATATACTTTAAAACGAATCCGTGGCCGCTTGAACGGAATAAAACGGACTTATAACGAAGAAGTTATGGATTTTACATGTTTGGCGCACGAAATAAATAGTTTTCAAATTTCACTTTGTCGCTTTTACTTGTCCGGTCAAAAACGAGCCTTAAGCTTCACAAATTATTTCGACTTATCAAAAATATATTAGTTTACTTCGATACGGTTAAGGACATATTATACGTGAAAACGGATTTAAAACGACAAAGATATGCACGCTTTTATAAAGTTGCCGTAACTATTATTTTCTAAAACTATATTATTTTACGTTACATTAGTAGAACGACCATGTTTTATGCGCTTTTAACAAGGTTGTGAAACTTTTGGAACGAAATGTCTTCTAGTAAAATCAAGTTCATCGGCCATATTTTTCAAAACAACAAGTCGCTTTGTAAAGCGGAGTTATAGTAAATTAATTACGGATGTTCAAACTTGGCGAAACTCATTTTCTCGCATAACAATTCAACAAAATCACTATCTTTAACCCTTGATATCTTTATGATCGAGACCTTTTGGACGAAAACTCCGAACTGAAACTTTAGATATCGATACAAACTTTCCAAAACCGTCGAGTTCGTTCTCTAACGATCGACGACACCATTTTACGACTAGATTTCCAAAGCCATTTTGTTAATTTCATGAAAATTCCGACGACATTGTTCTCACGATTTAAAAGTGAAAATTTCACCAAAATCATTATAAAACCATTGTAGGATGACATTTTGACGTAAAACATGTAAAGTTATTTTTTTTGAAGGGTCAAGACGTCAAAAGAGTATTTTTCGACGATAAGTAATATTTCAAAACCCGCAAATGGTATAAATAACATACGAAATGCATGCATAACATTACATTGCAACTCATTACATGTCATATCATTGATAATAGGTCCCGGTTAACTCATCACATTATACCTCGGTGTACTCACTCTTGTCATCACACTACCTACCAAGTGAGTTCATAGCCCCACTTTTACTCTTTAACTGCTTTACAAACTATTGGGAGATACATGCTACATTTTAATCGAACACAAATGCTTTGAATCTGTATGCTATAACCGAATGATTTATTATCACTAAGTATTTGCCATGTTCAAGTCCCTACATCATGAACCATTAGTCACTTGCGGTGAGCGAATATTGTGAATAGGCTATTGAATTAACACTCCGCTCCTATTGACCCATTTAGGGAAATCGAGCGCACTATATTTGAATCATTAAGGTAAATTGGCAAATTACCTATTAGGCGGCGATGAAACGATGATTACCAATTTTTATTGGTGCGATGTTTACGCTTTGGTGTCATGAACTTAGTGAAATAAATACGATTTTGTTTTAACGATGAGTGTGAAACCATTTAACTCACACTACGATTATTGTGTTCAAACGAATTACTTAAACCTATGGATTTCACTCAACCTTTGTGTTGACCTTTTAGCATGTTTATTCTCGTGTATCTAAGGTATTCACTTCATGGCATGCATTTGGACACATCATGGAGTCGCGATGACGACGTGTCTCACTTGGCTTTTACGTACATTAAAACATCGCTTGAATTGTAACAAACTTATTTCCGCAAGTTGATTTTCATTTGGGACCTATCTTTGTAACTCGATTATTTCAATAAATCAAACGATGTATTTTCCAAACGACACTTTAGGTCGCTCAATATAACTGTGATTGTGATGCTATGACAACAATCCCGTGAATTCCATTCACGAAAAATGTAATTTGGGGTGTGATGGTTTAGTAAAATCCCGTGAAAGAATCAAATTCCGGTTTAATCAAAGAATAGTAAAATCCGTGAGAACTTGTAATCATGTCTAACAACGTACCTACTATCGCTTCCATCGTAGTCGAGGACGCTCAAGCAACCGGATCGATACTCGCCCACCTATACTTGACAAACCGATTATGACTCATGGGCTCAACGAATTAGGTTGTACTGTTTGGGAAAGGAAAATGGGTCAACATTCTCAAATCAATTGATGAAGGACCTTATCGATTTAGACTACAAGAGACATACTTGAAACTGCTGTGGATGGAATGGTTGATCTTAGGATTGGATGCACTAAAGACGATGATGAGCCTGATAAGGAGAAAGAGATATGATGTCGATATCGTGGCTTCAAACATTATACTGTGGTCTTCCAAAAGACATCTACAAGTTGATCAATCACAACACCGAAGCCAAGGCGTTTGGGATAATGTCAAGATGCTTCTCTGTTTTCGAATTAACTAAGGAAGACAGAGAATCACAACTGTATGATGAATTTGAGCACTTTAAGATGAAACCAGAAGAAAGTGTCTATGAATATTATGTGAGATTCCACAAGCTTGTGAATGACATGAGGAATATCAAAATAACCATGCCAAATATTCAGCTGAACTCAAAGTTTGTGAACAACATGAATCCCGAATGGCACAAATTTGTCACCTCTGTGAAGCTAACCAAAGGATTAAAGAACACCAACTATGAGCAAATGTATGACTTCCTTCTTCAGAATGAGAGACATGCTATGTTTGAACGAATTATTCTTGAACAAGTCAAATCTAAACAGGGAGAAACAAGTTCATCAAATGATTCAACAGCCTTTTACACCAATGTTGGAATTACCACCAAAGCTTCTCAAGTCATACCCATAGGTAATGGTAATTACAAGCTCATTCCCGATCCAAAGATATAAGTCTCCGACTCAAACACACTCATGGAAAACTTCATCAATCAACTGCTCTCATGGTTAGTCAAAATATGAATTCCACTCAACACACCAACAATAACCTCGAATAAAGATCCAATCCACACAATCAAGCTATTGTCGAGATGGTAAGGTAGTGGTGCGTAATGTGCATGGAAGACGACATGAACAAGGGATGATTGGAGCAAGTTATGGTAATACCGGAATAGGTGGAGGATATGTGGCTAATCGAATTGTGGAAGAAATGCCAATCAAGGGCAAGCAAAGCCAATCAAATACTATAACCGTGGTGGTGAGGACATATTGCGAGGAACCGACATCTCCAAAACGTCCACGTAATGCGTAATACTTCGTAGACAAGATGTTGCTTGTGCAAGCTCGTGATAATGGAGCAGCTTTGGATGAAGAGGAGTTGTTGTTTCTGCGTATGGAATGCTAAAACCTATGATGTCGATGTGGATGAGCACCAATTCAGAAATAGGTCACAATCATCAAAATGCCTTTCAAGTAGTCGATCGTGATGCATTTGACTCGATGTCGATGATGAACCCATCGCCTGCATAATCTTTATGCCTAGCATTTCACCAATGGTCTCTCCAAAGGTTTCATCACCACAAGAAGTTGGTCCTTCCAAAGATTCAATCATCTTTGAGGTATTAAAACTATACGATGAAGTTGATGAGCAAGAGATGATAACAAAGTACAATCACATGTAACTAATGAATCGATATGGATAATGTGGGTAATAGTAATATTGTCCCATATGATCAATATGTGATACAAAGTGAAAGTGAGATTGTACCAAGTGATGCATCTTCTCGCATCAATGATGACTATGTTTTGATGAATACACCTTGAGCCCCGATGATTTTGTTATCTCCGAATCGAATGCCTATAAAGAACAAGTTGCTATTTATGAACAACGTGCTAAGTTTGAGTTCACTACGTGAGCGTGAAATGGATGACCAAATGCGCAAATTATCGAAAAGTAATTTTAGAGAAGAAGTGTTAAAACAAGAGTTAAACTCCTTACAAGAAAAGCTTTCTAAAATCATAAGCAAAACAAGAACTCCAAAATAATGTTAAAGTTCTTAAACAAGAATTTAATGCTACTAATCAAAACTTTTGAATGACTTTTCCAATCTAAAACTTTGAAAACAAGCTTGAAAATAAGTTGTACGCATAAGGAATACCATTCGATCGCTCACATGATCACTAAGCATAGAGTTCTCACGATAAGCATAGCATTCCCTCATAAAGGAACCCAACTCGAATATGGTAAAGTGGCTAGAGAAGCTCACAAGGTAATATATGATGGTAATGAAATCCTTAATCCTAGGCGTAAACCTAGTTACTGAGTGCACCGAGGAAGATAGGCAATTAGATGAAGTCACTAGGAGAAAATGAATAAGAAGCTAAAAGATCCCGAGTGTGAAAAGCAAAACATAACGCTCAAACCCCATGATTACACTAAGGAAAATTGGATTTCCACAATGCATTTAAGCCTCAAACTCTATTAACCCCGAACAAGTTTTTGGAAAAAGGACATAGATATGCAAAAGGCAAATGCACTTGTTAAAACAAACACCCCTTAGGAAAATGCCTCCAAAGAATCGTGTATCCTCCGAATACACCAATGCATTTAGTTCCTAGATCTATTCCCACTAAGAGCAAGACCTTAATCACCAGATGTTGTTTATCAACTATTTGTTGATTTTGAGAAGACATGTAAGAAAAGGATCACACCCACTGGGTTAATCAAGGGAGAGGGTTTTGAGCAAACTAAAGAATGCTATTTAATCAAGTCATGCCTTTCTTTAAACAATTAAAGGTCAATTTGAGAGTCTTCAAAAGGGGATAGACTCGAGATATTAAAGAAATGGAAAAGGAATTTGATGCAATGATAGTTGAGGTCAATGATTATGAACGGAACTCAAATATAATGAAATTGAAAGGAAAATCTGCATATCTTAACAGAGAACTTAGTATTGAGTTGTGTGGTCAAGATGTGTTTTATCTCACATTAAGCATTCTATTATCGCTTCTCAATTTCATGAATTAACTGTTGCTTTGAAAGTTTCCCATGATTGTGTCATTGAGCTTGAAAACAAAAACTCAGAACTAAATGAAAAAATTGATCAGGATGATCACGATAATTTGGTAAAACATCTTTCTAAGCTCGAAGTTGAACATTTTGATTTGCGATTAAAATATCAACATCTTAAATAAAATGTCAAAACCTCAAACATCAAGACATCATCAAATGTTCTAGAGTTTGATGCACTTTTTGAAATAAACAAACGTGACAAACATATTCAAGCTCACTATAACACGATCAGAAAGTTGAAAGCCCAAATTTCACAATTAAAGGGTGAAAAGAACAATGTGACTGGCTCCCAAATGCCTCCTCCTTTAGATTCTCAGTGTTCTCAAACTTTTCATCTTCAAAACTTGGTTAATGTTTTACAAAAGGAAAATGAGAGTTTTCTAGAAGAAAATGAAAAAGTTAAACGACACTTTAAAGAGTTATATGATTCAATAAAAGTCACTCGTGACAAGAACAACGAAAAATAACGCCTTTACAAAAGGAAATTGAGAATCAGGAGTCGTAAAAGGAAAATGCCACTTGTCTTTAATGAGAATGTTGCATCAAAGTCATCCGCAGAGTCTAAATATATTGTGATTTGTTAAATACATTCCTCCTCATCTTAGGAATAACGAACTTGTGTTTCATAACTATTTCGCCACCTTAAGGATAGTCTAGAATGTCTCCGTGATATTGTAGAAGAGGATTTTATAACTTGATAGAGAAATTAGGTTTGCTTGCATTCAGGCCAAACGATCTCAGGAGCTGTTAGAATGTTTAAGAGCAACATGCCCTAAATCTTTATGTGAGAAAGATAAAGTTGTGATGCCTTGTTCTATGCCTAGTGCTAGTATGCAACCCATTCTACGCCCAATGTTAAGACAATGTACTCTAAAGTGCCTTCAAGTAGTTCAGATCCCTGCACTTCTAGTTCAGATTGCAAAGGTAGCCCAACCAACTAATATTCCCATAATTCCCCACAGAGTATTCAAAGGACACAAAAGCAAGCGGTCAAAGCCTCCGTGCAATACAAAGCAAGATAGGACTTAGCAAGCTAAGAATGTGCAATGGAAGAAAGTAGAGATCACCCTAGGAACATTAAGTTTGAGTTGAATAAAACGAATCGTGTTGATTCTAGTATTAGCTATAAGCGCATCGTAATTAATTCAAATTCTACTACTTTTGGCAAAACATGTAATGATGATTGCTTGGTTTCATTACTAATCATGAATGTGGTGTGAATGATTTGATTAATGTCATTAAATGCCCCGTTAAGATAGTTAATGCAAAAATCAAGCAAAGAAGGCTAGAAAGCAATGGCGAAGAAGGTTAGAAAACATTGGAAACCCACAGAAGGAAATTTAGTAACATAGGTTATCGGTGGATACCCACCGCCACAAATTCAATCTTAATGAGATGTGCCCTAAATTATCTAGATCAATGCCCATTAGGAAATGGATGCCTCTTGGTAGAACTATAACTTTAAGAAGTGAACATACTTTGAATAGGTCTAATGCATACACTAGCACCGCATCAATCCCTCGATGATTCCATTGTTTCTACTTCGATGTGGGTGTTCCAATCATTGTTACTAACCAAATGGAACCCATTCTTGCATGGGGATCCCAATTATCCGCTTATCCATTCTTGTCTCGTGTTCAACCGTAGATCGCTCAAATCGCTCGTGGTACCGGACTCAGTCGCTCCAAGCATATGTCTCGAGATCGCCGCGCTCATGAACTTTGTGAGTAAATTCATCGGACTGTTATATTCGGAACGACCATTTTGGTGCAATTATGGGTTATGGAGACTTTTTGGTGAAAGTGTAATCTCCTGTGGTATATTATGTTGAAGGTCTTGGTCATAACTTGTTCTCTCGTTGGTCAATTCTGTGATTCCAATCTAGAAGTGGCTTTTAGAAAACATACTTGTTTCGTTAGAGAACTTGATGGTGTGGAATTGTTAAGAGGAACTCGTGGTTTAAATCTATACACCATCTCTATCGAAGACATGATGAAGTCCTCTCCAATCGCTTGTTGTCAAAGGCTTCAAAACAAAGTCATGGTTATGGTATCGCTGCCTCAATCACTTGAACTTCGCACCATTAATAATATTTCCGAAAGGATCTTGAGGCTTACCCAGATTAAAGTATGAAAAGATCATCTTTATTCAAAGATGCCAATTGGGAAAAAGCAAGAAATATGCCCACAAACCCAAACCCACAAACTCAAGAATGGAAGTTCTTCATACCCTTCATATGGATTTGTGCGGACCAATGAGAGTGCAAACGATAAATGGGAAGAAATATATTTTAGTTGTTGTTGATGACTACTCGATTTACTTGGGTAAACTTTTGAGGACAAAGGATGAAACTCCAGATGTCATCATCAAACTTATCAAGCAACTTTAGGTTCGACTCAACAATCTTGTTAGAATTGTTCGAATGACAATGGCACGAGTTTGTTAACAAAGACTTAAGTCAATTTTATGAAAGTTTTGGAATCACCATCAAAGAAGTGTTCCACGAACTCCTCAACAGAACGGTGTAGTTGAAAGACGAAATCGAACTCTTGTGGAAGCCACAAGAACAATGCTAATTTATTCAAAGGTTCCAATGTTTCTTTGGGCTGAAGTCATTGCCACTGCTTGCTACACCCAAAATCGTTCTCTTATACACACCTCTCATGGAAAAACACCATACGAACTTGTCCATAAACAAATACCTGATCTCTCCTACCTTCGTGTGTTCGGTGCATTGTGCTATCCAACGAATGACGGTCAAGATTTAGGTAAATTAAGAGCTAACGCAGACATTGGAGTTTTTTTAGGTTATGCATCAAACAAGAAGGGTTACCGAATCTACAACAAAAGAACTCGAGATATCATGGAAACTATTCATGTCACATTCGATGAGCTGTCCGGGCAAATGGCTCCAGGACAATCAAGTTTTGGACCCGCATCACAATCTTATTTAAGTAGTCCCGTTAGTTCTTCTCTTGTACAAAATCTCTCACCAGCAACTCCTTATGTACCTCCTTCTTAAAATGATTTGAAGACAATGTTTGATCCAATATTTGATGAACAAGATGAGCCAATTGATAATGATCTCAAATCCATCAACAGAGGTCGCTCCTATCCTCGCCAATGAAGTTAACCTTCGCCTATGTCATTAAGTCAAGAAGCGCCGATCACTCTGTCTCATCAATAAGTCCTCAATCATCGAAAGTGTACATCATGGAATTGTTTCGCACCTATGATGGAGATAACCCTTTGCTACTCCCAAGATGCTCCATTTGAAAACATACTTGCTCCTCGAATCATCATCGTAACCATCTTAATCGGGAGAAATCGACTGCTACTTCAGCCTCATCAACAACCACACGAACACCTTAGAAAATGGACACATGATCATCCATTGGACAACATCATTGAAATCCTCTCGCCCAAGATCCACTGTAAACAACTTGCAACCGATGCCTTATGGTGCTTCTTCAACTCCGTACTATCCAAGGTCGAACTAAAAGACGTTAAAACCGCCATGAATGAAGACAATAGTTCAATGCCATGCAAGAAGAAATTCATGAGTTTGATCGACTAGATGTACGGGAATTAGTACCGCCCCGATCGTGTTATGATCATTGCTCTAAAGTGGATCTTCAAAGTAAAACTTGATGAGCATGGTGATGTATTAAAGAACAAGGCTAGATTGGTTGCAAGAGGATACCGCCAAGAGGAAGGTATTGACTTTGAAGAATCATTTGCTCCAGCTTGCACGATCGAGGCAATCGTAATCTTCCGGCTAATGCTGCAAGTAAGAATATGATAGTTCATCGATGGATGTAAAGACGGCTTTTCTTAATGAGATCTTAAAGAAGTCATATACGCCACCTAACCAAAGGTTTTGTGAATCCGAGCATCCTACTCATGTCTATCGCTGAAGAAGGTTTTTTCGGCTTGAAGCAAGCTCCAAGGGCATGGTATGATACGCTATCAAAGTTTCTTCTATCTACCGGATTCAAAGAAAGGAGCAAATGATCCGACATTGTTCACCGTAAAGTCGCAAACATTTAATTCACGCTCAAATCTATGTTGATGATATTATTTTTGCCTCGATCGACCCCAATGAATGTGGCCGCTTTCAAGGAGATGGGCTCTAAGTTTCAAATGTCAATGATGGGACAAATGTCATTTTCTTGGGATTACAAATTTCACAAAGTCCCGGAGGCATTTTATCAATCAATCTAAATATGCTAATGAAATTTTAAAGAAATTTGGATTTGACACTTGTGACACCGCTGACACTCCCATGGTGGAGCGCACTAAACCGGATGAGGACCACTCAGGATCATGGTAGATCAAACGAAATATCAAGTATGATTGATCCTCGATGTACCTCACACCCAAGAGACCGACATTCTGTCATTGATGCATGTGTGCTAGATACCGTGCTAAGCCTACCTAAAAGCACCTTGAAGCGGTTAAACGGGTCTTTCGGTATCTCCAAGGAACCAACATGGGACTTTGCACCAAGGACATCGGTATGTCACTAACATTTATGCAGATGCCGACCATGCAGGATGTCAAGATACACGTCAAGTATGTCCGAGGTGCTCAATTTTTAGGTGATAAGCTTGTGACCGGTCTTCAAAGAAACAAATGAGTACTTCTATATCCTCTACAGAGGTTGAATACATAGCCATGTCATCTTGTTGTGCTCAAATCCGTGGATGAGATCCCAATTATCGACTATGGCTTTGAATTCAACAAAATTCCTCTCAGACAGATAACAAAAGTGCCATTTCTCTCTTGCACAATGTTCAACATTCAAGAGCAAAGCACATCGACATTCGACATCATTTTATTCGGGAACAAGTGGAAAAAGGTGTGGTAGAACTCTATTTTGTGAGGATCGAATACCGCTTAGCGTACATCTTCACCAAAGCTCTTCCTAAAGAACGCTTTGAGTTTATCCTTCCACGACTTGGTCTAAAGAGTCTACAATCGAAAACACTCAAACGCCTTCAAGAGGAAGACGAGGAGTAAATGGTTTTCTTCATCTATCTCTTGTATATATTTATTCAAAAGCAAAATACAAAATTTCAAAACCCACAAAAGAAAATAGAAAATATAAAATTTCCAAAATCCATAAAATTAGAAAATCTTGAAAATCCCAAAATATTGTTATTTTATCATGTTTTTATTAATTCAATATCATCTACGGATTTTGTGTTGACATTCAAAGAATGTCACGGGTTTTAGATGTTCTTCAATGTACATAATTTGCTTTTCAAAAAAAAAATAAAATAAAATGAGACAGAGAAAAATAGTGGTTTATTGTCATTTCAGACAGTAACCCGTTTTAAAAGAAAGAACAGAGCCATACTTAATCTTATTTTTCAAATCTCATGCTCTGATTCTAAAAACAAATGTTTGTCACCAAAAAGACAAATATTTCCTTTTCAAATATTTTTCCTTCTAATGATTCTTCTGAAAAATATTTGTCATCGTATGAAAACAACATTGCTTTAAAAATACCTCGGACTCTATTTTTTCAAAATCATCTAGACTTATCGTCTGTCAAAATCTCTATCTCTCAATCAACAACTTATGTCATTGATTGAGGGGGAGAATGATTTCAATCGAATCAAAAAGAGTATTTTTCAAACAATTGGCACTTAAACGAGCACGGTCTATGTTTGGATAATCAAAATGAACAATGTTTATACAAGTGGTTCAAGACCTTGGCTAATGTTATGTTTTCAATAGATATTTATGCATGATTGATAAATGGAGTTTAAAGTCTCAAAGTCCGATCCTTATCAGTTAAAATGTTTTTCAAAAGCAAGTCACTATTCTCCTCAAAAGTTCTCAAAATTTAATTTAAATCAATAGAGATCACAAATCTCAAAGGATTTGAAAATTGTGATCGGGGAGAATTTGTGATTTAAATTGGATTTAAACTGATAATTCGATAAATGGTTTAATACGTGATTAACATGCTCCCTTCCCTACATGTGCCAAACGATTTCAAATTTTCCATGCACATGTTGAGGGGGAGCATCTACATCAAACCAAAATGGATTAAAACGTGATTGATTTGTCTCTAAGTGCAGTTTTTCCCTAATATGTGCTAAACAATTTCAAAATCAGATGCACATTTATGGGGGAGCAAATTTTTGAAAACCACATTCTTTCCCGAAAATATCTTTAACTATATGTGAAACACTGATTTTGATCGGGAAAGTGATGCCGATATTTTTAGAAAATATTTATCAAAGAAGTGAATTCTTCCTCTTGCCTCCATGTGCCAAAATGATTTCAAACATACGATGCACATGTTGAGGGGGAGCAGTTTTCTAAAATATCAAAAAATGATTCAGGTACAAAATGCTTTGATAATATATCACAAGTACCTGGATTGATTTCCAAATGGTTTTCAATTGGTTCCAATGGCTGATGAACAATACCAAAAAGACCGACCAAATTTACTTTATGTATGGTGATATAAGGATGGTTAGGTTAGGTATTCGTTCCCACGATCCCGCCAGAGCCGGAGGGATCTACCCAGGGAAAATCTACTAGATAGTGTTTAGGTTTGATGAAAAAAGGAGTAAAGTGAGATATGGGAAGAGTGCGGACTGAGATAGAGCTAGAACTAGAATAAACCCAACAATGTTATAGTAATGAAGTCTTGGTAAGCACTGAAGGGGTTAAAGAATGAAAAAGAAATAAATGTGAAAAGGGTGAAAAGAAATAGCCTCCAACAATTCAACCTTAGGCGTAAACCGGTTCAATTCATATACACCGGGTCGTTACCTAGGTAACACCGGTATTGAAGACAAGACGTCATGGACCCAAAGGACGCATTGCACTACATCTTCCCAAGCTACTCAAGTTCCTCTTAAAAGGTCTTGTTTCATTCTCACAGGGAACCTACATTATCTATTGACTTTCTCTTTGAGATGGTTGATATTGAAGAAGGAGACCCTCTCCCTAGTCTCCGGTATAGGAAGCAAATGTGCACAATTGAGTCTAGAGCCACGAGATCATCAATAAATCTCACTAAGGACATAATCAATGAAGACTCTATGTTTCACACAATGTGGAAAGAGAGAATATATTTTAAGAGTCCTACGCATTGTCCTTGTGGTATTGCCAGAACATCTGAGTGATATTCAAACATATTCATAATGAAGATGGAATGCCTTCTAGAGCCAACATCAAACAAGCTCTTGGTAGGTGGCATGTGAGATCTATCCAATAGATCAACCATGTAACAACTGAACAGAAACAATGGGGCGATTCAAAATTTTGAATCAATCCTAGTTCGAGTTATGGATTGACGGATACCTTTGAAAACCGGTCACAGCATAAAATTCTTTCTCTAAAACATCGATCGCGATTAATATTTCAAAATAAAAGGTGTTTATGATTGATAATTGATTTTCCTTAAAACCTTCGTTGTATTGCAAAAACACTTTATTAAGCAAGACACGATTATTTTCAAATCTGCTCATCAATCGATGAATCTCAAATTCACGGGTTTACTCACCCGTGTTGTCTTCTTTGAGATGTTCCTGTTTGAGAACGGCTAGAGCAACCGCGAAACCCCGCAAGGAGATTCTTCGAATTATACCGATCACAGCAAGATTTGTAATCGATCAACGAGGAACCGTGGGCCGTGTACTCAATTCAACGAAAGTGATCAAAGACACTTTCGCGCGCTTTATTGCTAACTGCTGTGCGTGTACACCCAACGCTTGCGCTAATCGTAATGGAGAGGTCAATCCATAGCCGTATGCTCACACAACACATTCATCTCCAAAGAAATCATGATTAGTGCATCAATGACTCGATATTCTCACTCCATTCTTCGCTCACCGCAAATATCATGAATCAACTAAAGCTTCCGCTACTCTCATGAAAAGAAATCATGGTCCAGAATGTGAGCATGTCGGTCCACTATTACAACATCACATAATGTCAACACTACAATGGAAGAGTCAGAGATTTATTCAATCTGATGATCTCAAAGCTGGCTCAAAACTCATCATCACGTGGATCAGTTAAAGACCTCCACTTTAATTATCCAAGCATGCAAAACATGAAGAATCAATGACTACGGGCTACAAAGCAATGTACTTAAACAAGAATCCAAGAACAATCTTGATGTAATATCGGTTTCTATTCTGTGTAATTTGAGGGGACCTCCCTTAGGGGGAGATTGTTAGGATTTAGAAAATCCAGTCATTAAAGTGTCGGTCACCTCAAGTATATGTAATCGTTAGAGAGCTCTTAGTCGTAGTCATTTAATATTAGTTAGTATTTAGTTAAGTAACACCGTGGAGGACGGACGGGTCTTTACCCACTGTATGCCTGATCCATAGCCCGTAGGAGGCGAGTCTTGTAAGAAAACTATAAATACCCTCTACCTCCCAAGGTAGAGGGTTGGAGCTTCAATATCATTTTTCTTTGTTTCACATAGTTCCCAACTCTCTTCCCTTTCTCTCTCTAGAACTTTCTCTCTCTAAACATTTGTATACGCCTCATGTGATTATGGTTTAATGTGTTTGTGAAATCCTATAAGTTTCAAATAATGCACTAAAAGTGAGTGCATACAAGGTAGGCTAAGGCGATTTGGGTGTACATTTGGGGGTAGATTGTAAACAATGCTCTTCATTGATATTCCGGAAAATCAAAACATCATGAGAACCGCGAAAAGGATAGGCTCTGAGGGGTTAACTAGGGGTATCGTGTACTAAAGATGAGTACAACGCAAGGGTGTGGGGAATTACTCAACCGATGAGAAGAAGTAATTATAATACGGTATCAAACAAGGGTTATCCTAATGCCTCTTATCATTTAGTTATTCCTAACTACACAAGTGTAGTCTCACTAGCAATCTCGGAATGCATCACAAAACAAGTTCTAGAATCTATTATACTACTGGTACATTCTCGAAGCATTAAAGAGGAATGCTTTAATTCCTACAAATCTAAAGGTGATCCTCACATTTTGGGTGGAATTTAAGTGGTAAAGGGTTTTGTGCTAGTCATATAACTTCCTATCCATGAGACGCTTTATTAAGACTAATGGCCCACTCCTACATGTCATGAAAAATTTTAAATTTGGTGCCAAAATTACCCTAACCGATATTTCTCATGGTTTATTACACAAATGATATTAGACAAGGTAAATAGTCACGGATAAGCATAGTTTCAAAGTTCACGTTTTATTTTCCCTCCCTACACTTAAACTGAACATTGTCCCCAATGTTCCCCAAAAGTATCAAAGTTATGATAATGGAAGGTAATTAAAAATGAAAGAAACTAATACTCCCCTGATTAGCTCGGTAGGATCCGTGTGAGGTAGTGGTTAAATCCTTCTTCAAGAAGAATGTATGCGTGAAAAGCTCCATCCAATCTTATGTATCTTCTTCTTGATAAATAAAACCTGCACACTTGAAGAAAACAAATGAAACCTTCACGTAAAATTGGCGGTAACACTATATATGACTCTAATAAACTAGGATATAATGCTTGTGGAATGGATGTTTACAGATTTTCTAGAAAATTAAGACCCGAGAATTCCAAAAATTTATAAGTAGCACATAAAACGAGAAAAAGCAGTAAGTTGTTTCTACTCCTCCTGACGCCGTCAAAGTTGCGATCTGACGCCAAAGTTATCCCGACAAAACCGGTTTGCGATTTTCTCGAAAAATTCGAAAATTTATATCTTTAGAATCGGAAAATTTTCTCAAAACATCCATTATGACTCGATACAAGCATTTGACTCTAACAAACACACATGTATATCTTTTAATAATTGTAATTATCATGTTCACGCTCTTTTGAAAACGCGTGTTATCCTCCCTACACTTATCCCTTTGTAAAATACCTTTATATGTAATTAAGACGAGGTTAAAGACAAAATAAAGCATTTTCACAAATTCAAACATGAGAATAAACAATCAATAAAAGATATACTAAACACAAACAAGCAAACAATTAAGTATGGGTTGCCTCCACGAAGCGCTTTTCTTTATTTTGAGTCTTGTAGCTAGACTCAAGTCGTGTCCCTACGTGACTTCATTACCGCCACCTTCTTCCTCATGACGGTCTCTATTGGGGTTTTCCATGTTATAGTAATGCCCTATTATGCATCTTTCTAAGAAGTCATCTTCTCCCCAATCGGTTCTATATTCCGGTCCTAGTTTCAAGCAATCCTTATAGAAACCAAAAATCTTATTCATCACATAATCTACTCCCTTCTCTTTATCCTCCTCATTCCTATAGTAGTCCGATAGCTTAAGTTCCTTTTCTTCATTGGATAGTGATGAAAATTTCTCAATCTTAAATGGCATTTGATAAGCTACGTCATCGGTCTCATCTTTGAATCTAACTATCCCTAACGACGAATCATAAGCATCCCGGTGTTTTCTATGAAAGGTTTTCCTAGAATAACGTGGGATAAGCTAGGATCTATGGCCGTACTAATATCATTCACAACTATGAAATCCGTAGGATACGTGAAACTACCTACATAGACGGGAAATCCCTTAACTCTACCAAGGAAATTACAACTAACCCTAGGATTATCGAGATCTTGCCTAGTTGGGATAAGCTTCTTCATTACCCAATTATAGTAGGTGCTAGTCATGATATTTATCGGGGACTTGCGATCAATGTAGGCTTTTGCCACAAAAGATGCCCTATGCAACAAGGTATGTTAAGATTCCAAAGGTTCCCAAACTTGATCCTCGGGCTTCTCCTAACATACATGTGACGAAGGTCGCGTACTAAGTATGGGTGGCGAGAGAGTTCCTCTTCCGCAGGAAACTTATTGAAATAGTCATTGCCTACTTCATCTACTTCAACGGTCGATTCATTTTTAGGAGTTTCACTAACCTCAAGTACCGTCTCATGGTTCACTTCGTCATTTGTCCTATTAGGTTTCATTAAGGTGATGGTATTGACGAATCGAACGTGCTTGGCTAACTTACTTGGGTCCTTAATTTCTACACCGGAAGCTTCGGGGGTTGAGATAGCATTAACCTTCCTAACACTATTGGTCATGGCTTTCAAAAGGTTATATATCTTCCTATCTGTTAGGATTTAGTAAATCCAGTTATTAAAGAGTCGGTCACCTCAAGTATATGTAATCGTTAGAAAGCTCGTAGTCGAGATTATTATAAGTTAAGTAGTATTTAGTTTAAGTAACACCGTGGAGGACGGACGGTCTTTACCCACCGTATGCCCGATCCACACCGGATAGGTGGTGATTTATGTAATGATTATAAATACTCTCTACCTTCCAAGGTAGAGTTGGAGCTCATAATAAGATTTTTCTTTCTCTCACTAAAGTTCCCAAACCTCTAACTTTCTCTCTAGAACTCATTATACGCCTATTTGATCTTATGGTTTAGTGTGTTTGTGAAATCCAATATGTTACAAATGGTATCAAGAGCCATGGTTTGATCATCTCTTACATATCTTTGGATTTATAGTGACTTTTAGGTGGTTTTAGAGTTTGAAAAGTTTAGTGGTTTTGCATCATTTGGATCATTTCTAGTGTTAAAGTTTGAATCTTGGGTGTAGTTTTGTGTTTAGAATCATTGTATGTGCTTGGGTTTTGATTTGGTAAGCTTGAATCATCGTGGTTGGCTTGTTTTTGGATTGAAAAGTGGTGTTTATGTGTTTTTCTAGCTAGCGACTTGAGCCACGGATAACTTGTCTTGGTAGCGACTTGCTTTGTAATTTGGTAGCGAGTTGTAGTTGAAGGTCTTAGCGAGTTGTGCTAGCGACTTGTTTATTGAGACAAGCCGACAAACAGTACACTTAGTGGATTCTCCACTACGGTAGCGACTTGGTGAAAGTTAGCGACTTGTACTTAAGTTTGTTAGCGACTTGGTATTAGCGATTTGGTGCTTAGCGAGTTGCTATTTAGCGACTTGACATCTTAGCGACTTGGTACTTAGCGAGTTGCTATTTAGCGACTTAACATCTTAGCGACTTGGTGCTTAGCGAGTTGCTATTTAGCGACTTGACATCTTAGCGACTTGGTGCTTAGCGACTTGCTGGCAAAATTGCTAGCGACTTGGTTCAAGGTTTTCTAGCAAGTTGGTTGATTTCTGTCTGTAATACGGTTTTCTATTGATTTAGTAAACCCCATGAAAGAATCCATTTCCGGTTTAATCATAGAGTTATAAAATCTCGCTTAACTGTTAACATGTCTAGCAACGTACCTACAATCATCTCCATCATTGCCGAGGATGTTCAAGCACCGGTTCAGATACTCGCCCACCCATGCTTGATGAACCGACTACGACTCTTGGGCTCAAAGAATCGATTGTACTGCCTTGGAAAGGAAAATGGGTCAACATTCTCAAATCCATTGATGAAGGACCGTATCGGGTTGAGACTACGAGACATAATTGATACAAATCAAGATGGAACAATGATCAATGGAATAGAAAGACCAAAGACATATGATGAGCTCGATGATAAGGAGAAAAGAGATTCGATGTCGATATCGTGGCTTCTAACATCGTACTTCAAGGTCTTCCAAAAGACATCTACAACTCGATCAATCACAACACCGGCCAAGGCAAGGATAATGTCAAGATGCTTCTCTCGTGTTCGAATTAACTATGGAAGACAGAGAATCACAACTCTATGATGAATTTAAACACTTCAAGATGAAACCGATGAGAGTGTCTATGAGTATTACGTGAGATTCCACAAGCTTGTTAATGATATGAGGAACATCGAATGACTATGCCAAACATTCACCGAACTCAAAGTTTGTGAACAACATGAATCCCGAATGGCAAAAGTTTGTCACCTCTTTGAAGCTAACCAAAGGATTGAAGAATACAAACTATGAGCAACTCTATGCCTTCCTTCTTCGAATGAGAGACATGCTATGTTTGAAAAAGGATTCTTGATCGCTCAAAACCAACCTGGAGAGATAAGCTCATCAAATGATTCAACCGCTTTCTACTCAAACATTGGAATTACCACCAAAGCATCTCAAGTTATACCCATGGGTAATGGTAATCACAAACTCATTCCCGATCCAATGTTCAAACAAGTCGATGTCGATGCACACGGGAAACTTCATTAATCAACTGGCTCTCATGATCAACAAAACATGAACTCTCCCACACACCAACAACAACCTCGTAACAAAGATCTAATCCACACAATCAGCAACTGCCGAGATGGAAAGGTTATGGTGCAAAGGTTCAAGAAAGGCGAGACGAACAAGGAAGAGGTGGAGCGGTAGAGGTTATGCTTTAAATCGTAATAGGGAAGGAATGGAAACCGTGGTCAAGCAAAGCCAATCAAATGTTACAACTGCGGAGGTTAGGGACACATTGCAAGGAACCGCACATCGCCAAAATGCCCTCGTAATGCCGAGTACTTCAAGGATAAGATGTTGCTTATGCAAGCTCGTGATAATGGTGCGACTTTGGATGAAGAGGAGTTGTTGTTCTTGGTCGAGGAAATGCTAAGACATATGAAGCGATGTGGATGAGCAACCAATTCGTGAGATAGGCCATAATCATCGAATGCCTTTCAAGTAGTCGATTGTGATGCATACGACTCGATGTTGATGAAGAACCATCGCACAAACCATTTTCATGGCTAGCATTTCTCCAATGGTCTCTCTAAAGTCTCTTCATCACCACAAGTGGTCCATCCAAAGACAAAATCATTTCGAGGTATTAAAATTATACGATGAAGTTGATGAGCAAAAGATACATAACGGGTACAATCAATCGTAATTATTGAGTCGATATTGAAAATATGGTAATATCAATGTTGTCCCATATGATCAATATGTGAAACAAAGTGAAAGTGAGATTGTACCAAGTGATGTGTCTTATGCGATCAATGATGACTATGCTTTTGACGAATACACCGCATGTGCCCGATGATTCTGTTATTTCAACTTAATGCTTATAAAGAACGTGTTGCTATTTATGAACAACGAGCTAAGTTTGAATTAACCACCCGTGAGCAGAAATGGATGACCAAATGCATAACTATTAGAAAAGTAGGTTTAGAGAAGAAGTATTAAAACAAGAGTTAAACTCCTTACAAGAAAAACTTTCTAAAACGCTAAGCAAAACAAGAACTTCAAGAACATGTTAAATGCTTAAGCAAGAATTCAAAGATTAAGGAATCAAAACTTTGAATGATTTTTCTAATCTAAAACCTTGAAAAACAAGCTTGAAAATAAGTTGTACGATAAGGAATACCATTCAAACTGCTCACATAGTCACTAAGCATAGAGTTTTAAGCAATAAGCATAGTGTTCCCATTATAGATAAACCCAACCCTGAGTACGGGAAGATAGCTAAAGCAGCTCAAAATGTAATCTATGATGGAAATGAGATTCTTAAACCTAGACATAAACCTAGTTGCGTTGAGTGCACAGAGGAAGATAAGAAATCAGATGAAGTCACTAGGGAGAAGATGAACAAGAAACTAGATGATCCTAAATGTAAAGAGAAGAAAATAATTATCACACCCCATGATTACAAAAAGGAGAATTGGATATCCTTGAACATGTTTAAGCCTCAACGTTGTTGACTCCCGAACAAGTGTTCGGAAAAGGATTTAGATAAGCAAAAGCGAGAATCTTGTTGTTACAAACCCTCCCTTAGGAAAATGCCTTCAATGATCGCTTATCCTCCAAATACACCAATGCATCTAGTTCCTAGAACTATTGCCACTAAAAGCAAGACCTTAATCACCAATATGTCATATTTCAATTATTTGTTGATTTTGAGAAAACTTGTAAGAAAAGGATCACACCCATCGGGATAATCAAGGGAAAGGGTTTTGAGCAAACTAAAGAATGCTATTTAACCGAGGTCATGCCTTTCTTTAAACAATTAAAAGGACAATTTGAGAGTCTTAAAAAGAGGATGGACTTAGATATTAAAGAAATGGAAAAGGAATTTGATGCGATGATTGTTGAGGTTAGTAACTATGAGCGAGAACTAAAATATAATGAGATTGAGAGGAAGAACTTGCATACCTTGAATGAGAATCTTATTTATGAATGTATTGCTCAAGATGTGTTTTACATCGCTACAAATTGTTCCATTAATGCTTCTCAATTTCATGAATTATCTGTTGCTCGAAAGTCTCCCATGATCGTGTCATTGAGCTTGAAAAACTAACTCTAAACCGCATAATAAGGTTGAACAGATGATCATGATAACTGGTAAAACAGTTTTCTAAATTGAAAGTTGAGCATCTTGCTTTGCAATTAAAATATCAACATCTGAAAGAAAATGTTAAAACCTCAAATATCAAGACATCTTTGGATGTTCCTGAATTTGACGTAGTTTTTGAAATTAGCAAACGTGATGAACGTATTCGAGCTCATTGTAACACGATTAGAAAGTTGAAAGCCCAAATTTCTCAAATAAAGGGTGTAATGAACAATGCGACTGGCTTCCAAATGCCTCCTCCATTAGATTCTCGGAATTCTCAAAATTTTCATCTTCAAAACTTGGTCAATGCTTTACAAAAGGAAAATGAGAGTTTTCTAGAAGAAAATGAAAAGGTTAAACATCATTTCAATGAGTTATTTGAGTAAATAAAAGTCACTCGTAATAAAAATAATGCAAAAATAACTTCGTTGCAAAAGGAAATTAAGAATCTGAAGAGTCAGGTAAAAGGGAAAATGCCAATGACCAATGGGGAGAATGGTGCATCAAAGGTGCCTGTTTGTAATAAATATGCTTTTTCTGTGAAATATGTTCCTCCTCATCTTAAGAATAATAAACTTGCAATTCAAACATATTTCTCATCTCTTAAGGATTGTCTAGAATGTCTCCGTGAGATTGTTGAAGAGGATAAGTTAGAGAAACCACTTGATAATGCAATTGGGCATGCATGCTTATATGCCAAACGATCTCAAGAACTTCTAGAATGCTTAATCACAATATGCCCTAAGTCCTTAGGTGAGAGAGTTAATCCTTTGATTTCGTGTTCTATGCCTAGTGCCAAGTATGAAATCCATTCGATGCCCAATGTTATGAATGTGAACTGTAGTATACCTTCAAGTAGTTCAGATCCCAACACCTCTAGTGTGAAAAGGTGAACTTCAAAGCGCCTTCAATTAGCTCACATCCCAAAGACATCTAAATGTAAAATGCAAACAGTAGCAAAACCAACTAATGTTCCCATTCCTCTACAGAGTAATCATGACATTAAAGCGAGCGTCAAAGTCTCAAGACAATACAAGGAATAATAGGACCTTGCAAGCTAAGAATGTGCATTGGAAGAGAGTAAAAGACCAACCTAGGAACTTTAAGTTTGAGTCGAATAAAATGACTCGTGTTGATTCTAGTATTAGCCATAGGCGATCGTAATTAATTCAATTCGATACTATTTACAAACCCCGTAATGAAGTCTCGCTTGAATTCGGTTCTAATCATGAATGTGGTGTGAATGCCTTGTCTAATGTCAAATCCCCGCTAACATTGTTAATACAAAATATCATGCTAAGAAGGCAAAAGGCAAAGGCGAAAGAAAGTTAGAAAATAGTGAAGTCCACAGAAGAACATTTAGTAAGATAGGTTATCAATGGATACCAGTAGGCCTAAGGTTAATCGTGCAATGCCCACTAGAAAATGGATGCCTACGGTAGAACTATTCCCTTAAGAAGTGAACATACTTTGAATAGGGCAAATACGAACACTAGTACCGCATCTATTCATAATGATTCCATTGCCTCCATTTCTAATATGAATGTTTCTATTTCGATGTGGGTGTTCCAATCATCATTACTAACCAAATGGAACCCATTCTTGCATGGGGATCCCAATTATCCGCTTATCCATTCTTGTCTCAGGTTCAACTGCAGATCGCTCAAATCGCTCGTGGTACCGGACTCAGTCGCTCCAAGCATATGATTGAGACCGGTCGCGCTCATGAACTTCGTGAGTAAATTCATCGACATGCTTAGATTCGGAACGATCATTTTGGAGCTATTATGGGTTATGGAGATTATGTGGTTGGAAAAGTGTAATTTGTGGTATATTATGTGGAAGGTCTTGGTCATAATTTGTTCTCTCGGTCAATTTCGTGATTCCGATATAGAAGTGGCTTTTAGAAAACATACTTGCTTCGTTAGAGAACTTGATGGTGTAGAATTATTAAGAGGTACTCGAGGTTCTAACCTATACACCATCTCTATCGATGACATGATGAAGTCCTCCAATCAGCTTGCTATCAAAGGCTTCTAAAACAAAGTCTTGGTTATGGCATCGCCGTCTCAATCACTTGAACTTCGCACCATAAACAACCTTTCGAAAAGGAGCTTGTCGAGGCTTACCCAGATTAAAATATGAAAAGATCATCTTTGTTCACTTGCCAATTGGGTAAAAGCACGAAATATGCCCACAAACCAAAACCCACAAATTTGTAGAATGGAAGTTCTTCATACCCTTCATATGGATCCGTATGACCAATGAGAGTGCAAATGATAAATGGGAAGAAATACATTCTAGTAGTTGTTGATGACTACTCGATTTACTTGGGTAAAGTTTTTGAGGACAAAGGATGAAACTCCGTGATGTCATCATCAAACTAATCAAACAACTTGTGTTCGACTCAACAATACAATGTAATTGTTCGAATGCAGACAATGGCACGAGTTTGTCAACAAAGACTTAATTCGCTTTATGAAAGTGTTGAATCACCATCAAAGAAGTGTTCCACGAACTCCTCAACAGAACGGTGTAGTTGAAAGACTAAATTGAACTCTTGTAGAAGCCGCAAGAACAATGCTTATTTATTCAAGGTTCCAATGTTTCTATGGGTCAAGCCATTGCCACCGCATGCTACACCCAAAATCGCTCCTTATATACACACCTCTCATGGAAAACCCATATGAACTTGTTCATAAACGAAAACCCCGATCTCTCCTACCTTCGTGTGTTTGGTGCTTTGTGCTATCCAACGAATGACGGTCAAGATTTAGGTAAATTAAGATCAAAGGCAGATATTGAGTTTTTGTTGGTTATGCACCAAACAAGAAGGGTTACCGAATCTACAACAAGAGAACCCAAATATCATGGAAACAATTCACGTTACGCTCGATGAGTCGACCGGTCAAATGGCTCTCGGACAATCCAGCCGGACCCGCACTTCAAAACAGTCCCATTGGTTCATCCTTGTACCAAATTCTCTCCTCGCTACTCCATATGTACCTCCAACGAAGATGATTTGAAGAAATTGTTTGATCCGATGTTTGATGAACACTATGAGCCAAGTGCTAATTAATCACAATTCCCACAACAGAGGCTACTCATATCCCCGAGAATGAAGTCAATCCTTCAATCTCAATATCACTAAGCCAAGAAGCGCCGATCACTCGTCTCATCAACAAATCATCAATCTTCGAATGTACATCATGGAATCAAGCTCGCATCAATGATGAAGTTAATCCTTGCTACTCCTCAAGATGCTCCATTTGAAAACATATTTGCTCTGAATCATTATCGTAACCATCTTCTTCAGAGACATCGACTCTGCTACCTCGGTCCCACAACAACGCCACATGAACACCTCGTAAAATGGACTCACGATCATCCATTAGACAACATCATTGGAAATCCTCTCGCCCAAGATCCACACTGAAACAACTTGCAACCGATGCCTTATGGTGCTTCTTCAACTCCGTACTTTTAAGATCGAACCAAAGATGTTAAAACCACCATGAATGAAGACAATCGTTCAATGCCATGCAAGAAGAAATTCATGAGTTTGATCGACTTGATGTATGGGAATTAGTACCGCCCAGATGGTGCTATGATCATTGCTCTAAAATGGATATTCAAAGTGAAACTTGATGAGCATGGTGATGTCTTAAAGAACAAGGCTCGATTGGTTGCTAAAGGATACCGTCAAGAGGATGGTATTGACTTTGAAGAATCATTTGCTCCATTGCTCGTATTGAGGCAATCGTAATATTCTTGGCTAATGCCGCTAGTAAGAACATGGTAGTCTATCGATGGATGTAAAGACGACATTTCGAATCGGAGATCTTAAAGAAGTAGTTCACGCCACCAACCCAAGGCTTTGTGAATCCAGATCATCCTACTCACGTCTATCATTTGAAGAAGGCTCTTTACGGTTTAAAGCAAGCTCCAAGGGCATGGTATGATACGCTATCAAAGTTTCTTCTATCTACCGGATTCAAAGAAAGGAGATTGATCCAACATTGTTCACCGTAGTTAGGAAAACATTTAATTCATGTTCAAATTTATGTTGATGATATAATCTTTGCCTCGATCGACCCCAATGAGTGTGACCGTTTTCAAATGAAATGGGTTCTAAATTTCAAATGTCAATGATGGGACAAATGTCATTTTTCTTGGGATTACAAATTTCACAAAGTCCCCGAGGCATTTTCATAAATCAATCTAAATATGCAAATGAGATTTTAAAGAAATTTGATTTGATTCAAGTGACCGCTGACACTCCCATGATAGCCGCACTAAACTTGATGAGGACCACTGTGGATCATGGTAGATCAAACAAAATATCGTAGTATGATTGATCCTGATGTACCTCACGCCTAGTAGACCGACATCTTGTTCGCCGTGCATGTGTGCGATACTAGGCTAAGCCTACTAAAAAGTACCTTGAAGCGGTTAACGGGTCTTCGGTATCTCCAAGGTACCATCAATATGGGACTTTGGTACCGAAGACACCGTATGTCACTAACAACCTATGCAGATGCCGATCATGCATGATGTCAAGATACTCGTCGAAGTACTCGAGGTGCTCAATTTTTGGGTGATAGGCTTGTGAGTTGGTCTTCAAAAAGCAAATGAGTACTTATTTCCTCTACAGGCGAATACATAGCCATGTCATCTTGTTGTGCTCAAACCTATGGATGAGATCCCAATTATCGACTATGGCTTTGAATTCAACAAAATCCTCTCATCGTGATAATAAAGTGCTATTGCTCTCTCATGCAACAACGTACAACACTCAAGAGCAAAGCACATCGACATTCGACATCATTTCATCGTGAGCAAGTTGAAAACGGTGTGGTAGAACTTTACTTTGTAAGGACCGAATACCGCTTAGCGATACATCTTCACCAAAGCTCTTCCTAGAGAACGTTTTGAGTTTATTCTTCCACGATCGGGTCTTAAGTGCCTACAACCGTAAACACTCAAACGCCTTCAAGTGGAAGAAAAGGAGTAAAGGTTTCTTCATCTATCTCTAGTAAATATCTTTTCAAAACAAAATACAAAATTATAAAACCTTCAAAAATCAAATAGAAAATATAAAACTTTCAAAATCCATAAAATTAGAAAATCTTGAAAAATTTCAAAAAAAAAAAAAAAAAAAAAAGTTGTTTTTTTATCTTGTTTTTCCTTGTTCGATATCGCTCACGGATTTTGTGTTGTCATTCAAAGAATGATACGGGTCTTTAGATGTCGTTCGAATGTTTAAAAAAAAATTAAAAATCAAAAATATTTTGGGAGAAAGTGAAACAATGGTTTATTGTCATTTCAGCAAGAACTCCGCTTTTCAAAGATAGAACAGAGCCATGCTTTATCTTGGTTTTTTCAAATTTCTTGCTCGATTCTTTAAACTAATCCTTACTATCTTATGAAAACTAGTTGTTTTGAAAATAACTCGAACTCTATTTTTGATAATCATTTGGACTTAAAAGTTTGTCAAAATATCATCTCTCAATCAACAACTTATGTCATTGATTGAGGGGAGAATGATTTCAATTAAAAGTTATTTGTCATACAATTGTTTTCAAAAGATAATCATGCATGTTTATTCAATGGAGTTTAAAGTCTTAAATCCGATCCTTATCAACAAAACGCTTTCATAATCAAGTCACAATTCTCCTTAAAAGCTTTCAAAATCAATTTAAATCTCTGAGATCACAAATCTCAAATGATTTGATAATTGTGATCGCGGAGAATTTGTGCTTAAATTGGTTTAAACTAATAATTCGTAAATGGTTTTATAAGGATGTACAAGCTATCCTTCCCACATGTGCCAAGCGATTTCAAATTTTCCATGCACATGTTGAGGGGAGCATCTATCTTAAACCACAAAGATCTCAAACGTGATCAATTTATATCAATGTGCAGTTCCTCTTGTATGTGCAAACTATTTCAAACCTCAAGGCACATATTGAGGGGAGCAAGCTTATGAAAACCTCATCCTTCCCCAAACCGCTTTATCTACTTGATTTGATTAGGGAAGTGATGTTGATATTTTTAGAAAATGGTAATCAAAGAAGTTAATTTTTCTTTTGCCTCCGTGTGCAAAACGATTTCAAACACTTGATGCACATGTTGAGGGGAGCTCTTGTTCTAAAAATATCAAAACAATTCAGTACAAAATGCTTTGGTAATATATCACAAGTATCCGGATTGATTTTCAAATGGTTTTCAATTGGTTCCAATGGCGTATGAACAATATCAAATAGACCGACCAACTTTACTTTATGTATGGTGATATAAGGATGATAAGGTCGTATCTGCTCCCATGATCCGCCGAACCGAGGGATCTACCCAGGACAATCCACTAGATAGTGTAGAAGTCCTTAGGTATATTGAAAAAAGGAGAAAAATGAGATATGGGAAGAGTGTGGTGAGACCGAGCTAGTATCGAATAAACCCAACAAGGTTCTAGCTATGAAGTCTCGGTAAGCATCCAAGGGTTTGAAGAATGAAAAAGAATTGAATGAGAAAGGGTGAAAACAAATAGCCTCCAATTATTCAACCTTAGGCGTAAACCGGTTCAATTCATTTGCTCTTGGTGGTTACCAAGGTAACATCGGTATTGAAGACAAGACGTCATGGACCCGGAACTTCACTTCACCTTCCCAAACCACTCAAGTTCCTCTTAAAGGACTTGTTTCATTCTCACGGGAACTAACATTATCTATTGACTTCCTCTTGAGATTGTTGATATTGAAAAGGAGACCCTCTCCTAGTCTCCGATATAGGATCCAAATATGCACAAATTGAGTCTAGAGCCACGAGATCATCAATAAATCTCATTAGGACACTTTCAATGAAGACTCTCGCTTCACACAATGTGGAAAGAGATTATTTCTACATACTAGAGGGACTTGCACATTGAGATAAGTTGATCACATTTCAAATCATAGGTTTAAGATAGATGCTCCCCTCAACATGTGCATGGAAAATTTGAAATCGTGTGGGACCGAGTGAGGTGAGTAGTTCTGACTCACCAATCCTTCAGTTGGTGGACGTGAACGACTTTTTTAAGGTCTTCTCGTTAAATGCCGATCTTTACATCCATCTCGATATACTACCATGTTCTTACTAGACGCATTAGCCGAAAAATGGATTGCTCGATTCGAGCAACGGAGCAAAAGATTCTTCAAAGACTATACCCTCCTCTTGACGATATCCTTTAGCAACTAATCGAGCCTTGTTCTTCAACACATCACCATGTCATCAAGTTTTACTTTGAAGATCCATTTGAGAGCTATAATCATAACGCATGACAGGCGACTAACTCCCATACATCAAGACGATCAAACTCATGAATTTCATCTGCATGGCATTGAACCACCATCTTCATTCATGGCTATTTAACATTCGCTGGTTTCCGATCTTCAGCTAATACGGAGTCAGGTTGACACCATTGGTCGATGACGGTTGTTTCCGGAGTTGATACAGACGAGAGGGATTTCCAATGATGTTGTCTAAGGGTGATCGTGAGTCCATTACGAACGATGTTCATTGAGGAACCGGTGGTAGAAGTCGATGTCTCGAAGAAGATGGTTCGATGATGATTCAGAGTAGCAAATATGTTTTCAAATGGAGCATCTTCAGAGTCGAAAGTGATTAACTTCATCATTGATGACATTTCCATGATGTACATTTGAAGAATGATGATTTGTTGATGAGATCAAGGATCGCAGCGGTGCTTCTTGACTTAAAGATATTGAGGCGGAGGGATTGACTTCATTCAGCGAGAGCATCCTCTGAGATGTGGATCAAGACCTCATTAGTAATTGAATCATCGAGTTCATCAAACATAGGATCAAACAATTTCTTTACATCATCTTCGGATGGAGGTACATATGGAGTTTCTTGAGAGTTTGGAACAAGGGATGAACCAATGGGACTGCTTTGCAAGTCGGGTCTGGCTGAGTGTCCAGAGCCACCGGCTCAATCAAACGTAACGTGAATTGTTTCCACGATATTCGGGTTCTTTGTTGTAGATTTGAATCCCTTTTTGTTTGATGCATATCCTACAAATATTCCAATGTCGACTTTGGCCCTAAGTTTGCCTAAGTCTTGAACCTCATTAGATAGCACAATCCAAACACTGAGGAAAGAAAGATAGATTGGGTTTACATTGTGGACAAGTTCATATGGAGTTTTTCCATGAACAGTGAATCGGGGAGCGATTTTGTGTAACATGCGCTGTGAATTGCTTCATTTCGAGAAACATTGTTTGAGTAGATCGGCATTGTTCTGGCGGCTTCGCAGAGTATGATTGCCTTCAACTACCACCGTCTGTTGAGGAGTTCGGAACACTTCTTTCGATGGCTGATTCAACGCTTTCATAAATTCACTAAGTTGTTTGTTGACAAACTCGGTTCATTGTGCATTACGATAATTCGGCGGTTTGTTTAGTCGAACTGCCGGCTGCTTGATGAGTTTGATGATGATATCGTGAGTTTCATCCTTTGTCCTTAAGACTTGACCGGTGAATCTAGGTAATCATCAACCACAACTAACACATATTTCTTCCCAAAGATATTCTGCACCCTCATAGGTCCATATAATCCATATGAATCATATGAAGAACACGTGGCGGAGTTAGTAGGTTTGGGTTTATGGGCATACTTTGCTTTTTCCCGATTGACAGGTCGAACAAAGGTCCTTTCTCGAAAGATCGTTGATGGTGCCGGGGTTCAAGTGATTGAGACGACGATGCCATAACCATGACTTTGTTTTTGAAGCCTTTGATAACAAGCGATTGGAGAGGCCCTCATCATGTCATCGATAGAGATGGTGTAAAGATTTAAGCCACGAATTCCTTTTAACAGTTCCTACCATTAAGATCTCTAACTGGTAAACCCAACAAGGTTCTAGCTATGAAGTCTCGGTAAGCACCAAGGGTTTGAAGAATGAAAAAGAATTGAATGAGAAAGGGTGAAAACAAATAGCCCTCAATTATTCAACCTTAGGGGCGAAACCGGTTCAATTCATTTGCTCTTGGTGGTTACCAAGGTAACATCGGTATTGAAGACAAGGCGTCATGGACCCGGTGGACGATTGCACTTCACCTTCCCAAACCACTCAAGTTCCTCTTAAAGGACTTGTTTCATTCTCACGGGAACTAACATTATCTATTGACTTCCTCTTGAGATTGTTGATATTGAAAAGGAGACCTCTCCCTAGTCTCCGATATAGGATCCAAATATGCACAAATTGAGTCTAGAGCCACGAGATCATCAATAAATCTCATTAGGACACTTTCAATGAAGACTCTCTGTTTCACACAATGTGGAAAGAGATTATTTCTTGAGTCCTACGATTATCCTTGTGGTTTTGCTAGAACATCCGGTGATATGCAAACATATTCACAATGAAGATGGAAAGCCTCGAGCCAACATCAAACAAGCTCACGGTAGGTGGCATGTGAGATCTATTCAATAGATCAACCATGTGACAACCGAACAAAAGCAATGGGGCGATTCAATCTTTTGAATCAATCACGGTTCGAGTTATGGATTAAGGGATACCTTTGAAAAACCGGTCTTTGTGCTTAAAAACTCTTTTCTTTAGCACTTCGACCGTATACGAATATTTCAAATCAAAAGGTGTTTATGATTGATAATTGATTTTCATTAAAACCTTCGTTGTATTGCAAAAACAATTTCTATTATGCGATACGATTGTTTTCAAATATCTTTTCATCAATCGGTGAATCTCTATTCACGGTTCACTCACTCCGTGTTGTCTTCTTTGAGACGTTCCAGTTCGAGAACAACTAGAGCATTGCGAAACCTGTCAAGGAAATTCTTGAATTATACCGATCACAAAAGTACTTGCAGCGATCAACGGGAACCGTGGGCGTGTACCTCAATTCAACGAAGTGATCAAAGACACTTTCGCGCTTTATTGCTAACTGTTTTATCTTTGTATGCGCCTCGTTTGCAATCGATCGTAATGATGCGGTCAATCCATAGCCGCATGCTCACTCAACACATTCATCTCAAAAGAAATCATGATTAGTGCATCAATGACTCGATATTTTCACTCCATGCTTCGCTGCCGCCAATATCATGAATCAACGAAGCTTCCGCTACTCGATGAGAATATATCATGATCCGAATGTGAGCTTGTTGGTCCGTATGTCACAACATCACATAATACCAACACCACAATGGATGAGTCGAGATTGATGTTTGCTAATGATCTCAAAAGTCGGCTCAACAATTATTATCACGTGATCGGTAAAAGACCTCCACCTTGATTAACCAAACATGCTATGAGAAGAATCAATGACTACGAGCTTGAGCAAAGTACTACATCAAGAATGCAAGAACAATTTTAATGTAATATCTGCTTGTATTCAATGTAATTTTAGTATATGTTTGAGGTGACCTCCTTAGGGGAGATTGTTAGATTTAGTAAATCCAGTTATTAAAGATTCGGTCACCTCAAGTATATGTAATCGTTAAAAGCTCGTGAGTCGAGATTATTATAAGTTAAGTAGTATTTAGTTTAAGTAACACCGTGGAGGACGAACGGGTCTTTACCCATTGTATGCGATCCACAACCCGATAGGTGGCAATTTATGTAATGACTATAAATACTCTCACCTTCCAAGGTAGAGAGTTGGAGCTCATAATAAGATTTTTCTTTCTCTCACTAAAGTTCCCTAAACCTCTAACTTTCTCTCTCTAAAACTCATTATACGCCTATTTGATCTTATGGTTTAGTGTGTTTGTGAAATCCAATATGTTACACTATCCATCTCGGCTTGTTGTTGGTTAAAGCGGTCCGAGAGCTTAGCTATTTGAGCTTCTTGGGATGTAACTAGGTGTTGCAACATCCCTTATATGTTTTGTTGGCTAGGGCCATGAGAGGGGGCCATGAGAAATCATTAGAGGTGAATTCTTTGGTTTGTCCCTGTAGGATATAGGATTTCACAAACACACTAAACCATAAACATGTGGGGCGTTCAAGTATGTTTAGAGAGTGAAAGTTCTAGAGAGAGAAAGGGAAGAGAATTGGGAACTATATGAAACAAAGAAAAATGGTATTGAAGCTCCAACCCTCTCCCTTGGGAGGTAGAGGGTATTTATAGTTTCTTACAAACAAACGCCACCTACGGGCTGTGGATCAGGCATACAGTGGGTAAAGACCCGTCCGTCCTCCTCGGTGTTACAAGACAAACTACTTAATAACATAACATGACTACAACTACGAGCTATCTAACGAATACATATACTTGAGGTGACCGAATCTTTAATGAATGAATCTTTCTAATTCCTAACAATCTCCCCCTAAGGGAGGTCACCTCAATTTACAATGAATACAAACTGGTATTACATTAGATTGTTCTAGGATTCTTGATTAAGTCCTTTGCTCAGCAGCTCGTAGTCTTTGATTCTTCATGTTTTGCATGTTTGGATAATTCAAGTGGAGGTCTTTAGCTGATCCACGCGATGATGAGTTTTGAGCCGCATTGAGATCATCACCAACATAAATCTTTGACTCTTCCATTGTGGTGTTGGTATTATGTGATGTTGTGACATTTGACCGGCATGCTCACTTTCTAGATCATGATGTACTCATCGTGAGTAGCGAAGCTTTATTGATTCATGATATTAGCGAGCGAAAGAAGCATGGAGTGAAAATATCGCAGTCATTGATGCACTAATCATGATTTCTTCGAGATGAATGTGTTGAGGAGCATGCGGCTATGGATTGACCACTTCATTCGATCACCGCAAACGCTCGGCGCGATGCATACAACAGCTAGCAATAAAGTACGAAGTGTCTTTGATCACTTTCGTTGAATCGAGGTACACGCCCACGGTTCCCATTGATCAAGACACGCGTCGCTTGTGATCGCATAATTCAAGAATTTAATTGACGTGGTTTCAGAATCGCTCTAGTCGTTCTCAAACCGAACGCCTCAAAGAAGACAACACGGAGTGAGTGAACCAAATAATTGAGATTCACCGATTGATAAAAGAGATTTGAAAACAATCGTATTGCTCAATAGAAATTGTTTTTGCAATACAACAAAGGTTTTAATGAAGATCAATTATCAATCATAAACACCTTTGATTTGAAATATTTATACAACGTCGATGTGCTAAAGAAAGGAGTTTTAAGCACAACGACCGTTTTTCAAAGGTATCCGTCAATCCATAACCGAACCGTGATTGATTTAAAAGATTGAATCGCCCATTGTTTCTCGCTCGGTTGTCACATGGTTGATCTATTGAATAGATCTCACATGCCACCTACCAGAGCTTGTTTGATGTTGGCTCGAGGCTTTCCATCTTCATTGTGAATATGTTTACATATCACTCGGATGTTCGGCAATACCACAAGGATAATGTGTGGACTCAAGATATAATCTCTTCCACATTGTGTGAAATGAGAGTCTTCATTGAAAGTGTCCTAATGAGATTTATAGATGATCTCGTGGCTCTAGACTCAATTGTGCATATTGGCCCTATACGGAGACTGGGAGAGGGTCTCCTACTCAATATCAACAAACTCTAAGAGAAAGTCGATAGATTATGTCGGTTCCCGTGAGAATGAAACAAGTCCTTTTAAGAGGAACTTGAGTAGCTTGGGAAATTGTAGAGCAAAGGCCATCGGGTCCATGACGTCTTGTCTTCAATACCGTGTTACCTTGGTAACCACCAAGAGCATATGAATTGAACCCGTTTTGCCCTAAGGTTGAATAAATGGAGGGCTATTTCTTTTCACCCTTTTCACATTCAATTCTTTTTCATTCTTCAACCCTTCAAGCTTACCGAGACTTCATTACTAGAACCTTGTTGGGTTTATTCCAAGACTAGCTCGGCCTCGATCCGCACTCTTCCCATAACTCACTTTTCTCCTTTTCATCATACCTAAGGACTCTACACTATCTAGTGGATTGTCCTCGGTAGATCCTCTTGGTTCGACGGATCATGGGAACAAATACCTAACCTTATCATCCTTATATCACCATACATAAAATAAAATTGGTCGGTTTATTTGGTATTGTTCATCCGACATTGAAACCACTTGAAACCCATTTGAAAAATCAATCGGATACTTGTGATATATTATCAAAGCATTTTCACCGAATTATTTTGATATTTTTGAAAAAGAGCTCCCCTCAACATGTGCCTCAAGTATTTGAAATCGTTTTAACACACGGAGGCAAGAGGAAGAATTAACTTTTTGATTATCGTTTTCTAGCGATATCAACATCACTACTGAATAAATCAAGTAGATAAAGCATATTCGAGATGGATGAGGTTTTCAAAAATTGCTCCCCTCAATATGTGCATAGATATTTGAAATGTTTTGCACATATTAGGAAGGACGCACATTGACCTAAATTGATCACGTTTCAAAATTTAGTGGTTTCAAATAGATGCTCCACCTCAACATGTGCATGGAAAATTTGAAATCGTTTGCACATGGAAGGAGAGCTTGTACATCCTTATAAAACCATTTACCAATTATCGCTTTAATCAATTTAAATCACAAATTCTCCCGATTACAATTATTAAATCATTTGAGATTTGTGATCTCTGAGATATAAATTTATTTTGAAAGCTTTTAAGGAGAATTGTGACTTGATTATGAAAACGTTTAACCGATAAGGATCGGATTATGAGACTTTAAACTCCATTGATTAAACATGCATGATTGTCTTTGAAAACATAATATTAGCAAAGGTTTTGAATCAATCTGTATAAAACATAATTCCTTTTGATTATTTCAACGATAAACCTTGCTCATTTACGTGCCAATTGTTTGAAAATAACCTTTTAAATCGAATAAAATCATTCTCCCTTAATCAATGACACAAGTTGTTGATTGAGATAGAGATTTTGATGATGATGAAGCACAATTGATTTACACGAGTAGTAGAGTACCGTATTTTCAAAGCAATTTAGTTTTCATTAGATGGCAAATATTTTTCAGAAGAATCATTAGATGGAAAAATATTTGGAAGGATAAGCATTTGTCTTTTAGATGACAAACCTTTGTTTTAAGAATCAGAGCATGAGATTTGGAAAATAAGATAAAGCATGGCTCTGTCTTTACTTTAAAAATGGGTTACTGCCTAAAAATGACAATAAGCCACCATTTTCCTCCGCCTCATTCTTTTTTTTTTTTTTTTTTTTTAACAAAAACTATGTTCATTCGAAGAACATCTAAAAACCCGTGACATTATTTGAATGTCAACTCAAAGTCCGTAGATGATATCGAATAAGGAAAAACATGACAAAATAACAATAGTTTTGGAATTTTTCAAGATTTTCTAATTTTTATGGATTTTGAAAATTTTATATTTTCTTTTTGAGGGTTTTTCAAGTTTTGTATTTTGCTTTTTGAATAAATATATACAAGAGATAGATGAATAAAGACCTTTACTCCTCGTCTTCCTCTTGAAGACGCTTGAGTGTTTCCTGTTGTAAACTCTTTAGACCAAGACGTGGAAGGATAAACTCAAAACGTTCTCTAGGAAGAGCTTTGGTGAAGATGTCTCTAATTGGTATTCAGTCCTCACAAAGTAGAGTTCCCCACACCTTTTCCACTTGTTCCCCGATGAAATGATGTCGAATGTCGATATGCTTTGCTCTTGAGTGTTGAACGTTGTTGCATGAGAGAGCAATAGCACTTTATTATCACAAGACAGAGGATTTTGTTGAATTCAAAGCCATAGTCGCTTAATGAGATCTCATCCATAGGATTTGAGCACAACAGATGACATGGCTATGTATTCACCTCAGAGGAAATAGAAGTACTCATTTGCTTTTGATGACCATTCACAAGCTTATCACCCAAAACCGAGCACCTCCGCACGCATTTTGACGGTATCTTGACACCGCATGATCTGCAGATCTGCATATGCCGTTAGTGACATACCGATGTCCTTCGGTGCCAAAGTCCCATGTTGATGGTTCCTGGAGGTACCAAAGACCCATTTAACCGCCTCAAGGTGCTTTTTGGTAGGCTTAGCACGGTATCTAGCACACATGCATACAACAAATGTAATATCGGTCTCATCGGTCAGAAGGTACATCGGGATCCAATCATACTTACGATATTGCTTAGTCTACCATGATCCCGAGTGGTCCTCATCCATTTAGTACGCTCAATCATGGGAGTGTCAATAGGTCACTAGAATCAAATCCAAATTTCTTTAAAATCTCATTTGTATATTTAGATTGATTTATAAAAATGCCTCTGGGACTTTGTGAAATTTGTAATCCCAAGAAAAATGACATTTGTCCCATCATTGACATTTGAAATTTAGAACCCATTTCATTTGAAAAACGGTTACATTTTAAACGTGAATTAAATGTTTTCCTGACTTCCTGGTGAACAATGTTGGATCAACTGCTCCTTTGCTGAATCCGGTAGATAGAAGAAACTTTGATAGCGTATCATACCATGCCCTTGGAGCTTGCTTTAAACCGTAAAGAGCCTTCTTCAAACGATACACGCGAGTAGGATGTTCGATTCACAAAGCCTTCGTGTTGGTGACGAGACGACTTCTTTAAGATCTCCGCTCGAAATACCGCCTTTACATCCAACCGATAGACTACCATGTTCTTACTTGCAACATTAGCCAAGAAGATTCTCGATTGCCTCGACACGAGCAACAGAGAAAATGATTCTTCAAAGTCAATACCCTCCTCCCGACGGTATCCTTTTGCACCAATCTAGCCTTATTCTTTAATACATCGCCATGCTCATCAAGCTTCACTTTGAAGATCCACTTTAGAGCAATGATCATAGCACAACTGGAGCGGTACTAATTCCCATACATCAAGTCGATCAAACTCATGAATTTCTTCTTGCATGGCATTGAACCACCGCCTTCATTCATGGAAGTTTTAACATCTTTGTTTCGCCCTTAGAGTGCGGAGTTGAAGAAGCACCATAAGGCATCGGTTGCAAGTTGTTTCGTGTGGATACTGGACGAGAGGATTTCAATGATGTTGTCCAATGGATGATCATGAGTTCATTTTTGAGGTGTTCATGTGGCCGTTGTTGAGGGATCAAGTAGCGAGTCGATGTCTCCGATGAGGATGGTTCGATGATGATTCAGAGCAAATATGTTTTCAAATGGATCATCTTCGAGGAGTAGCAAAGGATTAACTTCATCATTGATGCGAAACAATTCCATGATGTACATTCAAGATTGATGATTTGTTGATGAGACAGAGGATCGGCGAAGCTTCTTGACTTAGTGTCATAGAAACGAAGGGTTAACTTCATTGATAGTGATAGAAGCAGTCTCTGATGATGGAATTGACATATCGTTTGCGGTTGGCTCATAGTGTGACAACTCGCAATTTCAAGTCATTTCTCAAGTTTCACTATTTCAACATTTATCGTAAACTTGGTTTACTTGTTCCAAATTCGCGTAACCTTAAAGGTTTAGCGCGAATTCATGATCATATCATCACGAACATTTCATATGGACTAAGATTAGTCTACATTTCATTGACATCATTTGCATCATATTAGTTCATTCATGACATTTCATTCACATTTAACGTAATTTTATATTAAATAAACGTTATCGCGTGAGTTATTATTTTTAACATTTAATCCGTTACTTTCAAAAATGATCCCGACATATTTTTATACTTACATTTAGTTTATAAAAACTATATTTTTAGTTTACCTAGTGTTTTAAATTTATTTGGTACATAAATCGTTAAAGTTAAATTATTACGACACTTCCTTAAAAATTTCTCGATAATTATTTTATCACTCAAATTTCACAAGGAATGTATTTTTACAATTTTTAATATCTCATTACATTCTATTTTGATCTATTAAAAATCTCTTTTACCTAATGTACACATTACCTTACAAGTTACAATTATCTACACATTTACTTACATATCCATTTTTAACAAATTACACAAATATTCTACACAATATATTAGAAAGAAAAAAATATATATATAATTGGGATGCAAGATCCCTAAAATCCGGCCTATGGGGAGGGTGACAATAAATGGCTTGGTGAATTATTCTTTGATAGTATACAAATACACTCAAACCTCATTCTTCACTTCATTCTTCAATAATCCAAGTGATAGAAAACATTTTTCTTTCTCTCTTCTTGTTCTTCATAAAACCGGCCATAGAGGGCTCTCCAAGGGATCAAAATTTATTTTTCAAGTTCAAGTGTTTAATCAATCTAGATAATACTCTTTATAAGGTTTTGAAATAAAAACCAAGAGTGTTTAGGTTTAACCTTGTTACTTGCACCTCATCATATTCACTAGTAAGCATGTTTCTTTCATTTTTCATGTTTCTTTACATTACATATGTATCATTTCATTTTGGTACAAACATGCAAGACATATGTGATTTATACCATTTTACATGATTTTAGAGTATATATATATATATATTTAGTCATCCTATAATTATCCTCTTGGTATTCATTGGTCTTGATGGTGATTAGGAACCCATGACACCCTAAGAAGGTGTATGGTAGGATTAGATTAGCTTTGGAGTTGATTTGAAGGGATTAGAATAGGTTTTGTCCGAGAAAAACTATTTTCGATAACTATAAAAAGTGGTCTGTCCTTGTTTTGATTTTCTGGAAAAACCGACAGTAGGCACGACTTTTTGGCCTTGATATTTAGAAAATATACTTTAAAACGAATCCGTGGCCGCTTGAACGGATAAAAACGGACTTATAACGAAGAAGTTATGGATTTTACAAGTTTGACGACGAAAAATATAGTTTTCGAAATTTCAAAGATGTCGTTTTTATTTGGTCCGAGTAAAAACGAGCCTTAAGCTTCACAAATTATTTCGACTTGTCAAAATATATTAGTTTACTTGATACGAAGCTAAGGACGATTATATGTAGAAAACGGATTTGAAACGACAAAGATATGCACGTTTTCATAAAATTGCCGTAACTATTAATTTCCGAAAAACTATATTATTTTTACGATACAAGTGTTACATTAATCAGAACGACCATGTTTGAGGTCGTTTTAACCATGATGTGAAACTTTTGAAACGAATTGTCTTCTAGTAAAATCAAGATCACCGAGCATATTTTTCAAAACGACAAGTCGTTTGTATAGCGGAGTTGTAATAAATTATTTATGGGTGTCTAAACTTGGCGAAACTCACTTTTTGCACTACAATTAGCCAAAATCACTATCTTTAACCCTTATTATCTTTATGTTCGAGACCTTTTGACTAAAACTCCTGAATGAAACTTCTAGATTTCAATACAAACTTTCCAAAACCGTCGAGTTCGTTCTCTAACGTTCGACGACACCATTTTACGACTAGTTTTGAAGCCATTTTGTCACTTTTACTAAATTCACGACATTGTTTTGCGACGAAAGTGCTAATTTCACCATAAATCATTATAAAACCATTGTAGGATGACATTTTGACGTAAATACTTGTAAAGTGATTTTGAATGGTCAAGACGTCAAAAGAGTATTTTCGACGATAAGTATTATTTTCAAAACTCGAAATGGTATAAATAACATACGAAATGCATGCATATCATTACATCATAACTCATTACGTATCATATCATTCATAATAGGTCAAGATTAACGTATCACACTACATCTCGTACTCACTTTTGTCATCGCCTCATTTTACCAAGTGAGTCATAGCCCCACTTTTCTCGCTTTAATTATTTATGAAACTCTTTGGGGAGATGCATGCTCAATAATTTTATTACATTCATGACTATTTGCAATTTATATGTTTATCCGAACTCGAATGTTTAGTCATGCAAAGTAACATGATATTACCATCGTAGTATTTCCATAGTATATTCATTGGGTGATGGTCTTGGTATATTCATTGGATGATGGTCTTGGTATATTCATTGACCGATGGTCTTGGTATATTCATTGGACCGATGGTCTTGGTATATTCATTAGACGATGGTCTTGGTACATTCATTGGACCGATGGTCTTGGTACATTCATTGAATCCGATGGTCTTGGTATAATCATTGCACTAATGGTCATGGAACAATTTGAAACCGTCTTAATTAGGTGTTATATTAAGTAACTATGGATACATTAAGTTAGGCACTATTTTGTGAACTCATTTGACGATTTGGGCTTGAACATAAACTATATTACACTTTGGCAATGGGTTGTGAATACAGGTTGCAAGTTTTGTATGGGCGGAACTTGAACCGAGTGGATTTACAATGCCTTTCTTTATAAACGATTTTTGAAAGGCTTTACATTTCAACACAAACTCTATGAACTCACTCAACCTTTGTGTTGACACTTTTAGCATGTTTTATCTCGGTATCTAAGGCATTCACTTCATGGCATGCATGTGGACACATCTTAGAGTCGCGGTGACGACGCGTCTCACTTGGGTTTTACTCACTTTAAACATCGTTTGAATTGTAACAAACTTATTTCCGCACAAGTTGATTTTCATTTGGGACCGAACTTTGTAAACTCGGTTGTTTTATTAAATCAAACGATGTGTTTTTCCAAACGACACTTTAGGTCGCTCAATATATCTCATGCTGTGATGCTATGACAATCCAATCCCTGAGAATTCCATTCCACGCAAAATGTAATTTGGGGTGTGACAGATTGGCATCGAGCTTGATTATAGAGAACTAGGTTGCATCATTGACCCTAGACTATAACTACATCATCATAGCATCTCATCATTTCATCACAAGTGCATGTTCACTTTGCGTGCGATTTATCGTACATTTTTCGAGTTAATTAATTTCATTTCATAACGATTGTCACATGGATGCCCTTAAATACCCATCCCATTATCTTTTCCTCATACTCTAACGCGGAGAATTCCTTGACATTCCCTATCACAATTTTTATATCATTGACTCATCACCGATAACGTCGAATGTCGAGATAAACCTTTAAAGTGCAAAGTCACTCACTCCTTTGTTTCATCACTAACATGTCGAGTTACACGCTATTCACAGTGAGTCACTAAACCATCATACATTGGAGCACTTACAACATCTCATAACCCATTTCTTAGGAAACCGTCGATCATTTTGAAAGATAACCTCAAACTTATCATTCTTATCACATTTCTTTGGGCGTTTATTATTAACATCGGATTTTGCTCGTCTCACATTTCTCTTGTTTTGAAGAAGATATGGCATCAAGAAAGCCACAAATTAAAATGACACAAGCGGCTATTCAAAAGTTGGTAAGGATAGTGTAGCGAGGCATTAAGGATTGAAAGGAAGCGGTGGCTCTGCCGCTTTGCCGAGGCCGTGGTCTTCTCAAGCCGCAAAGCTTGTTGTTGTTCATAGAAATGCAGGAGGATCCGGGGTTAAAAGTCGTCAGATAAGGATTTCAAAGTGGAGATCCCACCAAGTTTAAAGGGATGAAGGAGCCACTTGCCATGGTGCGATGGTTCGAGAAATTGAGTCCGTGTTTTCTTTGTGTAATTGCCGGATGATAGTAAGGTCAAGTTTGCTACAAGTACATTACTTGATGGAGCGTTGTCGTGGTGGAACTCATATGCTCAACCGATGGGAATGGAGAATGCTTTCAAGCTTACTTAGGAGCAATTCAAGGGTTTGGTAACTAAGAAGTTTTGTCCTCGTGCGGAAGTGAAAAGTTGGAGCAAATTCTATGAGTTGGTAACAATTGGGTATGATATCGACACTTACATTCGGAGATTCCAAGAATTGGCGCGTTATGCCCGTCTATGGTTTCGGATAACGAGAAGTTACTAGAGGCTTTTATCGGGGACTTCCGAGGTTATTCAAGGAGATGTGACTTCGTTTGATCCACAAACAATCGAGGAAGCTATTAGGGTGACTCAAAAGCTCATGGCCGGTAGTGAAGAAAGGTAAGTACACCAACACCAACCAAAACAACAACAACCCCAACAACCGCACCAACTACAACAATGACCAAAACAACAAAACAACGACGATAACCAACTCAACAACAACAAAAGGAAATGGGAAAACGACCAAGGAGATTATAACAACAACAACCAAAACCGCAACACTAACCATCATCAACAACGAAAGAGGCGGAAACCGAATGGTATATGTTGTCGCACCGAGAGAAGGCAGAGGTTATGCCGAACCTACCCACTATGTAATCGATGTAAGTATCATCACAAGGGTCTTTGTCCTGCTAAGTGTTACAAGTGTCAACAACTGGGACACCTTGCCAGGAATTGTAGAGGCAAGGCCATGGTTACATGTTACAGATGTGGGGAGCAAGGACACTATCGGAATCAATGTCCTCAAAACCAAGGTCAACAAGTTGAAGGTGCTCATGGGAATGCATACATGTTAGGAGGAGGAGAAGCTCGTCAAGGTATCAATGACGCGGAAGACTGAAGAAGTTTGGAAACTAACAGTCTTGTTTTTCTTTATGTATTATGTCGTACTAAGTTTATGTCTTCCATCGTATCCGAAACTTTATAACTTAAAGATGTACTACTTTTGATAAACCTCTCGTTGTAAAATATTCTCATCTATCGTACTTTATTTTCTTTCCGATTTGTTATTACTTACGAGAATTTTACTTCTTTTTACTTCATCGACCATTTTAACGACACGGTTTAAATCCTTGTAAGCATCGAGAGTTATAACAACTAAACCGAACGTCACGTCATCGTTCCTTAATTATGCATAGCCTAGCTAACTATGTCTAATTCTGGAGGGATCACGTTATGTTGGGAGCGGTTATTTATAAATCTTAGTGCAAGCAAAATTTTCACATGTTCCAAGTCAAAGTGTTACTTATGAGAGATTCATCCGATATTTTACCGTAACGACACTTCTTCATACCTTCTTTCCTCGTTATTCATCACAAACTCAAAGATTCGATAGACTAACACGAACTGAATTCAGGGACTGAATTCCTTTTTGGTTGGGCGAATGTGACACCTCGCAATTTCAAGTCATTTCTCAAGTTTCACTATTTCAACATTTATCGTAAACTTGGTTTACTTGTTCCAAATTCGCGTAACCTTAAAGGTTTAGCGCTAATTCATGATCATATCATCACGAACATTTCATATGGACTAAGATTAGTCTTCATTTCATTGACATCATTTGCATCATATTAGTTCATTCATGACATTTCAATTCACATTTAACGCGTAATTTTATATTAAATAAACGTTATCGCGTGAGTTATTATTTTTAACATTTAATCCGTTACTTTCAAAATGATCCCGACATATTTTATACTTACATTTAGTTTATAAAACTATATTTTAGTTTACCTAGTGTTTTAAATTTATTTGGTACATAAATCGTTAAAGTTAAATTATTACGACACTTCCTTAAAAATTTCTCGATAATTATTTTATCACTCAAATTTCACAAGGAATGTATTTTTACAATTTACTTGCACGCTCGACGACACCATTTTACGACTAGTTTTATGGAAGCCATTTTGTCACTTTTACGAAATTCCGACGACATTGTTTTGCGACGAAAAGTGCTAATTTCACCATAAATCATTATAAAACCATTGTAGGATGACATTTTGACGTAAATACTTGTAAAGTGATTTTTGAATGGTCAAGACGTCAAAAGAGTATTTTTCGACGATAAGTATTATTTTCAAAACTCGCAAATGGTATAAATAACATACGAAATGCATGCATATCATTACATCATAACTCATTACGTATCATATCATTCATAATAGGTCAAGATTAACGTATCACACTACATCTCGGTGTACTCACTTTTGTCATCGCCTCATTTTACCAAGTGAGTCATAGCCCCACTTTTTCTCGTTTTAATTATTTATGAAACTCTTTGGGGGAGATGCATGCTCAATAATTTTTATTACATTCATGACTATTTGCAATTTATATGTTTATCCGAACTGAATGTTTAGTCATGCAAAGTAACAGTATTACCATACGTAGTATTTCCATAGTATATTCATTGGACTGATGGTCTTGGTATATTCATTGGACTGATGGTCTTGGTATATTCATTAGACTGATGGTCTTGGTATATTCATTGGACTGATGGTCTTGGTATATTCATTAGACTGATGGTCTTGGTACATTCATTGGACCGATGGTCTTGGTACATTCATTGAACTCGATGGTCTTGGTATAATCATTGCACTAATGGTCATGGAACAATTTGAAACCGTCATTTAATTAGGTGTTATATTAAGTAACTATGGATACATTAAGTTAGGCACTATTTTGTGAACTCATTTGACGATTTGGGCTTGAACATAAACTATATTACACTTTGGCAATGGGTTGTGAATACACAAAGTTGCAAGTTTTGTATGGGCGGAACTTGGGCGGGTGGATTTACAATGCCTTTCTTTGCATAAACGATTTTTGAAGGCTTTACATTTCAACACAAACTCTATGAACTCACTCAACCTTTGTGTTGACACTTTTAGCATGTTTTATCTCGGTATCTAAGGCATTCACTTCATGGCATGCATGTGGACACATCTTAGAGTCGCGGTGACGACGCGTCTCACTGGGTTTTACTCACTTTAAACATCGTTTGAATTGTAACAAACTTATTTCCGCACACGTTGATTTTCATTTGGGACCCGAACTTTGTAAACTCGGGTTGTTTTATTAAATCAAACGATGTGTTTTTCCAAACGACACTTTAGGTCGTTCAATATATCTCAGATATCGTGATGCTATGACGATCAATCCCGTGAATTCCATTCCGCCGCAAAATGTAATTTGGGGTGTGACACATAGTGTTCATCAAACATTGGATCGAGCAGTTTCTTCAAGTCATCTTCTCAAGGAGGTACATACGGAGTTCTTTGGCGGAGTCGAAAACAAGAATAGAATCGATGGGACTACATGATGATGCAGGTCCGTAATCGGGTTGTCCCGGAGCCATTGGACCGGTCACTCATCAAACGAACGTGAATTGTTTCCATGATATTTCGGTTCTTTGGTAGTAGATTCGGTATCCCTTTTTGTTTGGTGCATACCTACAAATACTCCAATGTCCGCTTTAGCTTTAAGTTTGCCTAAGTATTGGCCCTCATTAGTTGGATAACACAATGCACCAAACACACGAAGGAATGAGAGATTAGGTTTCTGTTGTGGACAAGTTCATATGGAGTTTTTCCATGAACAAGGTGAATCGAGGATCGATTTTGTGTGTAGCATGCGGTGGCAATGGCTTGACCTAGAGAAACATTGGAACCTTTAAGTAGATCAAGATTGTTCTTGCGGCTTCCACAAGAGTTCGATTTCGTCTTTCAACTACACCGCTCATTGAGGAGTTCGTGGAACACTTCTTTGATGACTCATTCCAACACTTTCATAAAACTCACTAAGTTGTTTGTTAACAAACTCGGTTCCATTGTCTGCTCGGATGATTACGGCGGCTTTGTTAAGTCGAACTGCACTGCTTGATGATGATATCGGAGTTTCATCCTTTGTCCTTAAGAACTTGACCCGTGAATCTAGAGTAATCATCAACCACAACTAACATATTTCTTCCCAAAGATATTCTCGACTCTCATTGGCCCACATAAATCCATGTGAATTGTATGAAGAACTTCAGTAATTGAGTTTGTAGGTTTGGGTTTATGGGCATACTTCTTGCTTTTTCCCAATTGGCATCTCAACAAAGATGATCCTTTTCATACTTTAGTCTAGGTAAACCTACAACTAAGCCCTTTCGGAGAGATCATTGATGGTGCCGTTCAAGTGATTGAGAGCGATGCCATAACCACGACTTTGTTTTCAAGCCTTTGACAACAAGCAAATTGGAAGACTTCATCATATCTTCGATAGAGATGGTGTAAAGATTTGAACCACGTGTTCCTCTTAAAAGTTCCTTACCATCAAGTTCTCTAACGAAACAAGTATGTTTTCTAAGGCTACTTCTAGATCGTAATCACGTAATTGACCAACAGAGAACAGGTTATGACCAAGACCTTCCACATAATATACCCGGAGATAACACTATCACCAACAACATAATCTCCATAACCCATAATTGCACGAAATGATCGCTTCCGAATCTAATCGTCCCGATGAATTTGCTCACGAAGTTCATGAGCCACGACCGGTCTCCAAATATGCTTGGAACAAATGAGTCCGTACTACGAGCGATTTGAACGATCCGCAGCTTGAACACGATAAGAATGAATAATCGGATAATTGGGAACCCCATGCAATAATGGGTTCCACTTGGTTAGTAACGATGATTGGAACACCCACATCGTGAGTAGAAACAATGGAATCATCGAAATAGATGCGATTATAATGTCAATATTCAACCTATTTAAAGTGTGTTCACTTCTTAAGGGAATGGTTCTACCAGTAGGCATCCATTTTCTAGTAGGCATTGTCTTAGTAGATTGAGGGCAGAATAGATTAATCTTATGGCCAGAAGGTATTCATTGATAACCTATCTTACTAAATGTTCTTCTTGTGGGTTTCCACTGTTTTCTAACTTTCTTTCGCCTTTGCCTTTTAGCCTTCTTAGCATGATTTTTTGCATTAACAATTTTAACTGGGCATTTGACAACATTAGACAAAACATTCACACCACATTCATGATTAGTACGTAATTCCAGCAGACATCATTACATGGTTTGCGATAATATCGAATTGAATTAATTACGTATGCCTATGGCTAATACTTGAATCAACACGATTCGTTTTATTCAACTCAAACTTAAATTTCCTAGGTTGGTCTTCTACTCTCTTCCAATGTGCATTATTAGCTTGCGAGGTCCTATCTTGCTTGGTATTACCTGGAGGCTTTGATCCGCTTGCTTTAATGTCATTGATTACTCTTGTAGAGGGAATTATGGGAACATAAGTTGGTTGATCTACCTTTTGCATTCCTGAACTAGATGTGCAAGGATCTGAACTACTCGAAGGCACATTAGTGTTCACTTTTTTAAAACTGGGTATGGAATGGTTTGTATGCTTGGCACTAGGCATAGAACAAGGCATCACAACTTTACCTTTCGCACCTAAGGATTTAGGACATGTTGCAATTAAGCATTCTAGCAGTTCCTGAGATCGTTTGGCCTGAATGCACGCAAACCTAATTTCTCTATCAAGAGGCTTATTTAGGTAATCCTCCTCCACAATCTCACTGAGACATTCTAGACTATCCTTAAGGTGAGCACAAGAGTTATGAAACACAAGTTCATTATTCCTAAGATGAGGAGGAATGTATTTAATTGATACAATATATTTGCAAATGAGGATGACTTTGAGCGACATTCTCATTAAAACAAGTGGCGGTTCCTTTTCCCACCCCTCGATTCTCAATTTCCTTTTGTGAAGAAGTTATTTTTCGTTGTTTTTGTCACGAGTGACTTTCATTGAATCATATAACTCTTTAAAGTGACTTTTAACCTTTTCATTTTCTTCTAGAAAGCTCTCGCTTTCCTTTTGTAAAGCATTTACTAAGTTTTGAAGATGAAAAGTTTGAGAATCTTGAGAATCTAAAGGAGGAGGCATTTGGGAGCCAATACATTGTTCTTTTCACCCTTTAATTGAGAAATTTGGGCTTTCAACTTTTTATCGTGCAACAATGAGCTTGAATATGTTCATCACGCTTATTTATCCGAAAACTCGCATCAAATTCGGAACATCCGAGGATGTCTTGATATTTGAGGTTTTAATATTTTCTTTAAGATGTTGATATTTTAGTTGCAAATCAAAATGTTCAACTTCTAGTTTAGAAAGATGTTTTACCAAATTATCGTGATCATCTCGATCAATTTTCTCACTAATTTATGAGTTTTTGTTTTCAAGCTCAATGACACGATCATGGGAAACTTTCAATGCAATAGATAATTTATGAAATCGAGAAGCGATAATGGAGTGATTCGTAGCGATGTAAAATACATCTTGAGCAATACATTCGAAATAAGATTCTCATTTAATGTGTGCAAGTTCTTCCTCTCAATCTCATTATATTTTAATTCATGCTCATAGTCACTAACTTCAACTATCATTGCATCAAATTCCTTTCCATTTCTTTAATATCCGAATCCATCCCCTTTTAAGACTCTCAAATTGATCTTTTAGTTGTTTAAAGAAAGGCATGACCTCGCTTAAATAGCATTCTTTAGTTTGTTCAAACCCCTTTCCCTTGATTATCCCATGGGTGTGATCCTTTTCTTACGTTTTCTCAAAGTCAACAAATAGTTGGAAGATGACATATTGACCGATTAAGGTCTTCTTTTAGTGGCAATAGTTCTAGGGACTAGATGCATTGGTGTATTAGGAGGATACACAGTAACTGAAGGCGTTTTCCTAAGAGGAGGGTTTGTTACAACAAGATTCTCTGTTTTTTGTTTATCTAGATCCTTTTTCCAGAACACTTGTTCGGGTGTTAACAATGTTTGAGGCTTAGACATGTTCAAGGAAATCCAATTTTCCTTTTTGTAGTCATGGGGTATGATAATTATGTTTTCTCTTTACATGAAGGATTGTTGAGTTTCTTATCCATTTTCTCCTAGTGACCTCATCGATTTCTTATCTTCCTCGATTACTCAAAGACAACTAGGTTTCTGTCTAGGCTTAAGGAATTCATTGCCATCATAAATTACCTTATGAGTAGTTCTAGCTTTTTTAATGACCTCTGGATTTGGTTCCTCAACAAGGGGAATGCTATGCTTATCGCTTAAGACTCTATGCTTAGTTATCATGTGAGCAGTCTGAATGGTATTCCCTTGTATGTACAACTTATTTTCAAGCTTGTTTTTCAAAGTTTTTAGATTGGAAAAATCATTCAAAAGTTTTGATTCCTTAGCATTGAATTCTTGCTTAAGCATTTTAACATTTTCTTAAAGTTCTTGTTTTTGCTTAGCAGTTTTAGAAAGCTTTTCTTGTAAGGAGTTTAACTCTTGCTTTAATACTTCTTCTTTAAAATTACTTTTTCGAATAATTGTACGCATTTGGTTATCCATTTCCTGCTCACGTGTGGTTAACTCAAACTTAGCACGTTGTTCATAAATAGCAACTTGTTCTTTATAGGCATTCAGTTCAGAGATAACAGAATCATCAGGGGTACATGTAGTGTATTCATCAAAGACATAGTCATTATTGACTGCGGAAGATGCATCGCTCGGTACAACCTCACTTTCACCTTGTTTCACATATTGATCATATGGTACAATATTGCTATTACCCTCATCATCAATATCTGATTTATAAGTCTCAAGAGATTGTACTTCATTATGCATCTTTCGCTCATCAACATCATCATATAGTTTTAATACCTCGAGATGATTGATTCTTTGGATGGACCAACTTCTTTGTGGTGATAAGACCTTAGGAGAGACCATTGGAGATATGCTAGCCATGAAAATTGTTTGTGCAAGAGGTTCATCATCGACGCCGAGTCATATGCATCACAATCGACTTGAAGGCATTCGATGATTGTTGCCTAACTCCCGAATTGGTCATTCATCAACATCAAGATCATAAGTTCGGCATTTCCTCGAAGAAACAACAATTCCTCTTCATCCAAGATCGCTCCATTATCTTGAGCTTGAACAAGCAACATCTTTTCTCTCAAGTATTCGCATTCGAGGTCGTTTTGGCGATGTGCGCCTTTCAATATGTCCTCACCTCCACAGCTTGTAGCACTTAATCGGCTTTGCTTGTCCCCGATTTCCATTCCTTCCCTATACTGATTTGCCACATATCCTCTACCAACTCCACCTCTTCCTTGTTCGTCTCGCCTTTCTTGAATCGGCTACACCACAACCTTCCCATCTCCGACGGTGGCTTGATTGTGTGGATTGGACGATGTTACGAGGTTGTTGTTGGTGTGTGGGAGAGAGTTCATGTTTTGACTAATCATGAGAGCCACTTGATTAATGAAGTTTCCTACGGCCGCATCAAGATCGACTTGTTTGAACATTGGATCGGGAATGAGTTTTTGTTTACCATTACCCATGGGTATGACTTGAGATGCTTTGGTGGTAATACCAACATTGGTGTAGAAAGTCAGAATCATTTGGTGAGCTTGATTCTCCCGATTGGTTTTGAACCCATCCGAATCCTTTTCTCAAACATAGCATGCCTCTCATTCTCAAGAAGAAATGCATACAATTGCTCATAGTTTGTATTCTTCAAACCTTTAGTTAGCTTCACGTAGTGACAAACTTGTGCCATTTGGGATTCATATTGTTCACAAACTTTGAGTTCAATTTGAATGTTTGGCATGGTCATTTTGATGTTCCTCATGTCATTCACAAGCTTATGGAATCTCACATAGTATTCATAGACACTCTCATCCGGTTTCATCTTGAAGTGCTCAAACTCATCATATAGTTGTGATTCTCTGTCTTCAACAGCTAATTCGAACCCGAGAGAAGCATCTTGACATTATCCCATACATCCTTTGCTTGATGTTGTGATTGATAAGCTTGTAGATGTCTTTTGGAAGACCTTGAAGTATAATGTTAGAAGCCCCGATATCTCGCATCAAATCCATTTTCTCCTTATCATTGAGCTCATCATACGTCTTTGGTCTGTCTATTCCATAGATCATTGTTCCATCTGCAGCTGTATCAATTATGTCTCTAGTAGTCTCAATCTGATAAGGTCCTTCATCGATTGACTTGAGAATATTGACCCCGTTTTCTTTTCCCAAAGAGTACAATCGGATTCGTTGTGCCCATGAGTCATAATCGATTCATCAAGCATAGGTGGACGAGTATCGACCGCCGCTTGAACGTCCCCGCCTACGGAAGAAACAATAGTAGGAACGATGTTTGCCATGATTACAAGTTCTACGTGATTTTACAATTCTTTGATTAAACCGGGAAATTGATTCTTTCACGGGATTTTACTAAACCAAAAGAGCAACTGTAAGAATGTATCACGAAGAAGTAACAAGTCTAAATTGACAAGTAGCTAAACACTCAACTCGCTTAGTAATCAACTCGCTAAACGACCAACTCGCTCAAAGGAACAAGTCGCTTAAGGAATCAACTCGCTAAATAGCCAAGTCGCATTAGTATCAACTCGCAACACAATCAACTCGCTTGATGAAACAAGTCGCTAAATAGCCAACTCGCTTTAGTATCAACACGCAACACAATCAACTCGCTTAAAGAAACAAGTCGCTTTAGGAATCAACTCGCTTAATAGCAAGTCGCAAACAGACACAACTCGCTTAACCACCAAGTCGCTTAAAAGCTTAACTCGCTAAATAGCCAACTCGCATATATCAACTCGCATCCAAGAACAAAGCAACTCGATTTGAAGAACTAAATATCCGAGACTCAACTCGCTTAGTACAAAGTTAAAAATAACCACTTTATCTATCAAAACAACCAAACCACAATGATTTAAGCCTTCCAATTCAAAACATAAACACATATGATGATCCTAAACACAAAAGTACAAGCAAAATTCAAACTTTAACACTAAAATTTGTCCAAATGAATCAAACTCTTCTAAACACTTAATACCCCAAAAACCTTATGAAATCCACCAAAACAAAGAGCATGAAAGATGAGTGATCAAACCATGGCTCTTGATACCAATTGTAGGATATAGGATTTCACAAACACACTAAACCATAAACATGTGGGGCGTTCAAGTATGTTTAGAGAGAGAAAGTTCTAGAGAGAGAAAGGGAAGAGAGTTGGGAACTATGTGAAACAAAGAAAAATGGTATTGAAGCTCCAACCCTCTACCTTGGGAGGTAGAGGGTATTTATAGTTTCTTACAAACAAACGCCACCTACGGGCTGTGGATCAGGCATACAGTGGGTGAAGACCCGTCCGCCCTCCATGGTGTTACAAGACAAACTACTTAATAACATAAAATGACTACGACTACGAGCTATCTAACGAATACATATACTTGAGGTGATTGAATCTTTAATGACTGAATTTTTCTAATTCCTAACAGTCCCCAATAGAAGTCGGGTTTGCCCTTCCATGCTTCTCGGACGTCATTGAAAGTCCTAGGTCCGGGTGTTGTAGGGAATCTTCCTCCCGTTCCATTGGTACGCGAGGATGCGTAGTCAACGGAAGCTTGTTCGGGGAGTCTTGTGCAAGTGTGAGTGTCATGAGGATCACTACATAGCTCACACAAGGAAGAAACTTTGTTCACTTGGCGTGAAGACTTGGGGTTTTCGTAAGAGCTCATTAGGAATTTGACTTGATCTTCAAGCTCGAGCATCCTACGGTCGGAAGGTTGTGAGTCAATGGGACGCAAGGAGATTGCCTTTAAGGTTTTGGGCAACACCCGGGGGTCATTCCAACTTTCGTTGTCATAGAGAGCAAGGTCCTCTATTATACCCCACGATTCTTCCACAGTGAGATCACTAAGTTTACCACCGGCCGCTTGGTCAATGGATTGCTTAGTTGGGAAGTTGACATGATCATAAAAGAGTTGGACTTGAAGCCAAAGATCAATGTCGTGATGAGGGACTCTATGGAGTAAGTCCTTGAATCGAGTCCATGCTTCATAGAGAGATTCACCTTGATGTTGATGGAACATCAAGATTTCATTCCTAAGCTAGTAGTTCTCCCCGGAGGGAAAAATTGGGCAAGGAAATGAGAAGTGAGATCATCCCAACTTGAGATGGAGCCGGCGGGAAGTCGCTCAAGCCAATTACTAGCTTGGTCCTGTAGAGAGAATTAGAAGAGACGCAAGCGCGTGGTCTCCCGAGTAGTAGCATCGAGGTCGATGGAATCGACGATATTAAGGAAATCCTTAAGATGCTGATTAGGATCTTCGGAATGAAGTCCATGGAATGCACATCCGTTTTGCACCAACCGGATGGTGTCGGATCAAAGGGCCGTAGTTTGGGCTTGGTCGGGAAGCTCAATGGTGTTCCTATAGCCTAAGTGGCTTGGTATTGAGTATTCACCAAGAGTATGGCCTCTTGGTGGGTCATTTGGTGGTGGGTTGATGAGTGGGGGTTGATTATCACCTTCCATTATGAAAAGTGATAGGATTACTAACAAAGGTCACGAAGAAGGGGGATAGACTACGAGGAAGCTAAAATTGATAAAAAAAAGCTTACTTTATAGGAATCAAGCAAGGGAACCTAAGCGAGTGGAAATCTAACTAGCTATTCTATTCCTGCGGTGCGCCTAAAACTTGATACGCATACAACGCGCGTTCGGGGTCAAAGGAACTTCCTTTTAAATCGAGCAAGTTTTCAACACCCTAAGCGATGAACCTAATCGTTGTAGTATATTATTAGGGTAAGCCTCGGGTATTAATATCGTTCTCTAGGGGAATAGGATTGCTAGTGAGAAGTTACTACGTTAAGGTTGGGGTTGAGGAAGATTATTTTTTTATCTTTTTATATTTTTTAGAAAATTGAAAGGTACGAATCTCGGGGTATTAGATTTGGGGGGTTGGTATTTCTACCGATTACTCTACTATTCTAATTATCTAAGCTAAGGGGTAGTCTATGTCTATTGTTGTGTGCTCGTATGATAGTTAAAGATGTGTTTACCTAGATGCTATTACTCCCTAGTTATCTCCTATTGATGGTTGAATTGTCACGTCCTTATTCTTAACGCGTTGTGTCTTCTAAGGTTGCAGGGTATGCGTTTTTCCCTAACTCTTTGAGACTACCTTAAGGTTATTGCCTACGAAATCTCTAGGATTCATAAACTAACTCTAAGGTTATCTTTGGATGTTTAGCCTACAATAACTCTAGGTGATTATAAACTAATGTTCACAAAGATTACTCAAGCATTAAAAACACATAGAATGACCTATCGTAATCCTAGGTCAATCACAATTAAGATAAGAGATAACCAATCAATATTCAATGTCTAGGTTTCATAGATCTAAGCAAACACTCAAGTAAATTAGCCGGACATGGAAAACATGAAAGCATACACACAAACAATTGAAGACATAATAGAATCAATGAAGTAAATTACTTATCTTGTTATAAAATAGGGTATGGAGAACCCTAAGATACCGCCCAAGACAGCCAAAATTCGGTTTTAGGTTTTACTCCACATAACTACCTCTTTTAAATTCTGAAAATTCGAATTCTATATATAGAGTTACAACATGCGACGATGTCACTCTTTAAATGTGATGCCGTCAGGTCGTCGTCATTAGGGTTTCATCTTGACCACGTCAACCTTGTGACGGCGTCACCTTATGACTGTGACGCCGTCGGATTCAACTTCTAAAGCCGTCTGGATCTGAATCTAGGCCGTCTGAGTTGTGATGCCCTACTCTTTAAAACCTGACGCCGTCGGGTGTAAAATAGCAATTTTTCTACTGAGTCGTCACAAATTTAGAGCACGTTGCGACGGCGTCGCCTTATAACTCTGGCACCGTCACCTTCTATTTCAGCAGCTTGAGTGTTTTGATCTTGACTTGGCTATTTTCTTCATATATTCACGCCTTTTCGTCCGAATAAGTGTCATTACAGCAATTTGCCTTCAAGAGACCTAAAAAGTGAAAAGGAATGAAATTAAGCAGTAACAAATATAAAAGTGGTTGATTAAGGGCTTAAATGACCCCTCAAAAGTGTTCCTTTGAAATCCTTATCATAAATCTTTAACCATTAACGATGTTTGTCACGTAGAAAACTTAAACTTCAACCTTCTAAGTATAGGACAAATATATGATAAAAAGTGTAACGTACTTTTTAGTGAAACCGGTAGTAAAATATTGAAAAACGGTATCACTATAGGAAGAGTCATTAGAAAACATAGAGTCTACGTCATTAAAATTAGTAATGAACCTAAAGACAAACTTTGTCTTACTTCTATGGATGATACTTCGACCTTATGGCATCAAAGATTGGGTCATGCCAATATGCGACTTCTTCAATCGCTATCATCTAAAGAACTAGTAAGAGATCTACCAAAATTAAAATACGAACATTATTTTTGTGATGCTTGTAACATAGGAAAGCAAGTCCATGCTAGTCACAAAGCTAAAAATATGGTCTCTACTACTAAGTGTCTAGACTTACTTCACATGGATTTATTTGGTCCATCCGCTATTCAAAGTTATGGAGGTAACTACTACACTTTGGTTATAGTGGATGATTACTCTAGGTACACATGGACAAAATTTTTAAAGAATAAAACTGAAACGTTCGATTACATTGAAATATTAAGTAAGAAAATCCAAAGACAATTAGGAAGCCCTATACTGTCTATTAGAACGGATCATGGTAGGGAGTTTGATAACGAAGCGCAATTTGGAGCTTTTTGTGATGCTAATGGTATTACTCACAATTTCTCGGCTCCTCGCACTCCACAATCAAATGGGGTAGTTGAAAGGAAAAATAGAACCCTACAAGAAATGAGTCGCACCATGATTAATGAGCAATCTATTACTCAGAAATTTTGGTGCAATGCCGTTGATACATCAACCTACATACTTAACCGAGTCCTAATTAGACCATTCTTAGGTAAAACTCCATAGGAGTTACTTCGAGGCAAAAAGCCTATGTTAGAACATTTTAGAGTCTTTGGTAGCAAATGTTTCTTACTTAACACTAAAGATTACCTAATTAAATTTGATCCTAAATCAACCGAAGGAATTTTATTAGGTTACTATCCTAATAGTAAAGCTTATGTTATATTAAATAAAGAAACAATGAAGGTTGAAGAGCCATTAAATGTAAAATTTGATGAAAGTCCACCTAAACCTTCCTAACCTCTTGTCGATGACGAGATAATCGAAAGTGAAGCCATAGAAATCAAGGAAAATATAAACAAAGAAGATGAATCATTAAACAATGAAATCATCAATATTAAAGAGTCTAAAGATGACCCCGTAGAAAAGGTCATAGGAAAGTTAAATGAAAGAACCTTAAGATCTCAAGTCCAAAACCAAAGTAGTTTATTTTGTTTTGTCTCAACCATAGAACCTAAAAATACACAAGAAGCCATAAAAGATGAAAGTTGGGTAATGGCTATCCAAGAAGAGTTAAATAATTTTGTTTCTAATGATGTTTGGACACTTGTCCCTCCACCTAATAACCAAACCATAATAGGAACTAAATGGGTATATAAAAAAAAGTAAGATGCAAACGGTGTAGTGTCTAGAAATAAAGCTAGACTCATTACCCAAGGGTATAATCAACAAGAAGGCATAGATGCTCCCGTGGCTAGATTAGAGTCTATAAGAATACTTCTTGCTTATTCTTGTGCTAATGATCTTAAGCTTTTTCAAATGGATGTTAAAAGTGCTTTTCTAAATGGCTTTATTAATGAAGAAGTCTATGTAGCTCAACCTCCGGGCTTTATCGATTTCGAAAAACCTAAACACGTATACAAACTAAATAAAGCTCTTTACGGTCTTAAACAAGCCCCAAAATCTTCGTATGATAGACTCAAATCATTTTTAATCAAAAACAACTACACCATGGGGTTAGTTGATAATACACTTTTCACTAAGAAAAAAGAATCACATATAATTATTGTTCAAATATACGTGGACGATATTATATTCGGATCAACTTGTCAAGACACGTGTGATGATTTCTCAAAAATCATGCATGATGAGTTTGAAATGAGTATGATGGGAGAACTAAGTTTCTTTCTCGGTCTACAAATCAAACAACTAGAAGATGGTATCTTCTTTAATCAATCCAACTACATAAAAGAAATGCTAAAGAAATTTGGTCTAAAAGAGTCAAAACCCATAAGAACACCAATGTCATCCGATACTAAACTTACAAAAGATCAAGATGGTGAATTCGTTGATAACACAAAATACCGTGGCATGATTGGTAGTCTTCTCTATCTTACGGCTAGTCAGCCGGATATCATGTTTAGTGTTTGTCTATGTGCTAGGTTTCAAGAAGACCCTAAAACATCACATCAAGAAGCGGTAAAAAGAATATTTAGATACATTAAGGGTACGAATCAATTGGGATTATGGTATCCCAAGGGAACGGGGGTAGAAACTATTGTATATGCGGATTCTGACCATGCATGTGATTATGTTGACCGAAAGAGTACAAGTGGTGTATGTACCTTTATGGGATGTTGTTTAACATCGTGGTTCTCGAAGAAGCAAACGACATTGGCCATATCAAGAACCGAAGCCGAATATGTCTCCGCCGGCAAAGCATGCTAACAAGCACTATGGATGAAACAAGCGTTAGTTGACTACGACATTCATCTAAGTGACATAGCCATTTTATGTGACAACAAAGGTGCTATTGACTTAATCAAAAATCCGGTGTTGCACTCTCGCACCAAGCATATAAAGATTCGTCATCACATCTTAAGAGACAATGTTCAAAAGGGGAACATTTCTATTGAGAAGGTAGCATCCGAAGACAACATATCTGACGTCCTCACTAAACCGTTGAAGCGGGAACAATTCAACTTGCTTCGTCTTGGTCTTGGTCTCATGGAAAAATCGTCGTAATTTGTTTCTCAACTCTACAAGGTATGTATACATTAGCATTACCTTCTTTTCTGAGTCTAGGTTCCCTATTTCACACACAACTCAAAAACAATATGGGGATTTTCAAAACTGAAAATATATTGTTGATTCGTATGAACACGGGTTATCTCAAGTTTTCTCACGTTTATTTTTCTCTTTTTAGGAGTCGACCACTCCAAATGTGAATGGCCAACTGTCAATGTTTCCAAGAAACTTAAAACAGCTTAAGCACGAATGCAATGAAGATCCGGGAGTATAGTGTTTCCATTTGGGTCGTTATGTCCTTGCCTTAAATTCAATATAATCATTAAATTTTAACTCACATTTTGGTTTTATGCAATGGATCACCCAACGAATAGTGATCGAAGAGATTTGAACGAAGAAAAGGATTTGGAATGATTATAACTACGAAATTTGAAAAAAAGAACATAAAGCCACAAATTACGAGGCTTAAATGCAAATTAAAGAAAATTAAAAGAAAAAAAATATTAAATAAACGCTATCACTATTTGTAAAATGATGTTTTTGTTTTTATGTTTTATAAAACGAATTAAAAACTACGTTACGTATAAATGAAAAGGTGAAACTTACACAATATTAATCCTAAAAATATGAAAATGATATTTTACAAACATAATGATAAAAGAAAATTTTAGAAAAAGAAAATTATTTTTATAACTATTTAATTAATTATTATTAATTAAAAACTATTTTTAACTATTAAATAATAACCTAAAATACAAGAGATTATGAAATAAAGCTAGAAAAATAAAATTATGACTTAGAAAATCTAAAATATCAAAAGAGAATTTTCAAAACTATTTTGTATTTTTCGATTATTTTCTATTTTCTATGAATTAAAAACTATAAAAACTAATTAAATTGCTTAAAAATACAAATTTAACTAAGAAAAATTTAGAAAAATATTTTTTTGTCTTTTATATTTATCTTAACTTAAGAAAAATGAAAAATTATTTTTTTGAAACTTTTCTTAATTAATTGCAATAAAAGCTAATTAAAATTGCTTAAAATCTAATTTAAATTAAGAAAAATAGCAAACAGGACATGAAAAATCTGAAAAATTCAAGATAACTCTAAAATAATATTAGGAATCTAAGAAAAATGGAAAAACAGGTGGTTGTGTGGAGGAATATGAAACTGATGTGCAAAGTGCTTAGAAATAAGCACTAGAAATAAGCCAACAACCACAAAAAGCCACCAACTTGATACAGAAGCTGGGATAAGCTAAAATTACCAAAATGCAATAAGAATGAACTGCTCTAAACCTCTGGAATGATAACTACCAAGATTTGGTTGATTTTAGACCAAGTGCTAATAACAGTTTGAGGTACCTACTTTGGGCTTAAAAATAAGCAACTAGATAAGCTGAAACTGAAAACCAGTACTTGGAACTTGAACTAGACCTGGCTGAGACCTAGTAAACCAAAAAGGAGCCTTGGACAAGCTCAAAGAGCTGGTGCAAGGTTCAAAAAACTCTGCGTGCTCGCTAACACCGAGTCTTATGCAGGGAATTTTCATCCATGTTGTCAACCAATTTTGAGGGTTATAAAAAATCACAAAAATCTATAAAATGATAATAAGGAAATAGACCACTTGAAATTTAAAACCCAAAGTTTCACCGAGATTGGCCTAGAAATGAATCCATGAAAATTCTTCCTAGTTGAGCCCAAAACAGTTTTCTACAAATTTTGACTTTTGACAAGACCGAAAAGTTGACTTATATGAGTTTTGATTCAATTTATTTAACTGAGAATGATGTTATATGATGAAATTAAACTAATTCAAGCTAGTTCTAAGATTTTTAAACACAAAACAACCTTTTGATTTTCCAAAACTACAACAGATAAGCAGTTGAGATGGATTTTTTGTAATGTTGACTTTTAGCATGTGCAGGCTCAAGTTATTGACAGAAATGAGTGCAAATAGACTTATCAAGCATGAACCAACAGATTTCAACTCTTGAACCAACCTTAAAGACAGATTTAGTAGCTAATCCAAACACACCTTAATTGACTGTTTTGTAATTAAAACTGATCTAACTACTTAACTAGCCAACATAACTGATTAAACTGAGTTAAAATTACCTAAATACAAATAATTAAACAGGTTTGAGCTTATTATAACTACAAAGACAGATTATGCATATTAAACTTTAAAATGACTTACAAATGGTCCAAAGCCACTATGGCTTGAAACCTGTGAACCCAAGAACAACTACCTATTCTAAATCAACCCAATGAATTCTAAATCACCCAATTCCAGCCCTGCTTCACCCATTATCCATCTCCTTTTCAATTTTGCCCCCAGTTTGACTTTCTTTGACCAAGAACCAATTTTGCTTAAAACTAAAATGTAGCTTATAAAAAGCTATTAGAAGCTTGTATAAGCTTATTGGAACTGAGAAATGAGCTGTTTGAAGCTTTGCTATGAGAATTTAAAATAGAAAATTGCAACAGTGAATTTGGAACTTAAAATCTTAGCACAACTTTGAATTGATACATGGAAATAATTGATAATGATACAATGCCCTTAGTTTGATACAAAGAAACAAAATATTATAGGTTTTACACTAAATTAAAAGCTTTGTATTAAAAACGACATAAGTAAAAAAATGAAAACTACAAGACTCTTTCTCTTGCTTCCCAATGCTTCTTTTTTATACCCAAACTCTTTCTCTCTATTCCGAATGCGCTTCCAAGAATAATATGGGCCTTTGGATGTCTGGGAGTGATCATGGCCATTGAAATGATTTTGGCGCCAATTTGAGTTTTTGACAGTTGAGGTTGAGTGTTATGTTTAATGGTGCATTAAATGCACCTTGGCTTTGAGTGTGAGGTGGAGGGTAGGATTAGGGGATGATGATGGAGGAGGGAAGGTTGCAAAGTGTGGAGGAAATGATGATGGGAGTGGTATCTCGTGAGTTTGAGGAAGGGGAGTCAAAGGGTGTTTGATAATTTTATTATATTGAGGGTCCAAAGTTTTAATGATGGGGTCCAATTTGGCTTATGGCGAGTCACAAATGGGATTTTGACAAGGGCCAAGGTGTATAAAGGTTTAATACTCAAGGACTAATGTTGCAATTTCAAATACCAAGGACCTTTTCGCCAATTCAAAAGTTGCTCCAAGGACTAAAAGTGACAAGTATCAATAGTTCAAGGACCAAACTGACATTTTCAAATTTTCAAGGACCATTTTGCCAATTTTTAAACTTGAGGACCAAACTTGTAATTTCTCAAAACTTTTGATATTTTTCACCAAAGGACTAAATTTGACAACTTATGATTTTAAAAGGACCTTTGGTGATTTTTCTTTGAAATTATGTGCTCGGGACTATTTCGACAATTTTGAAACTTGAGGGACTGAACCGCCACTTATGCAAACTTAGCTCATTTTTCATCCGATTTTGAACGTTTTGCATCCGAAACATATAAATGCAATTTTGGAATATTTTCGATATTTTGATGCATTCGAGCATTTTAGACGTTTTGCGCTCAGATTTATTAAAAATGATGAGTATTTACACACTCATCAATCCCCACACTAAACTATTGCTAGTCCCTAGCAATCTTTTGAGAAAAACTTAATGGATTTGAATCTCTTTACCAAAAGCCATTACTTCGGAGTAGCCAAATGTTTCAGTTCAAGTAAGAACCATGGTACACCGATAACCATGTGATTTTGAGCAAACCACCGACTTCCAACGGATTTGATTTGTCTTTACCGAAGCCGTTTGCTTTGGACTAGCCAACTCTTAGATAAATTATCAATATTATCTTTGGTGAGTTGATTACCAATTATGGTTTTTCCATCGCCTTTACCACAAGCCATAAACTTGCGGGCTAGCCAACTCTTCACTTTTTAGGATATGGTGAGTGAATACCATACAATTTTGGGCAAATTGCAAGTCGTCAACGGATTTGAGATATCTTTACCAAGAGCCGTTTGCTCTGGATTAGCCAATCCTTTTGTTTATTAGACAAGGCGGATCGATAACCATAAGATGAGTAAGTGTAGAACACTTACTCCAAAAAAATTTTGGCCAAAACGGGGAATTAGGTGGTATATTTACATGATAAAATTCGTGAGAATTCCCCACACTAGAAATGAATATTGCCTCAATATTCAAAGTACCGGAGGTTATGCCGAAACTAAGAACGTAAAGGGAAATACTACGCCATTATTTAGAAAGAAGATATATATATATATATATATATATATATATATATATATATATATATATATATATATATATATATATATATATATATATATATATATATATATATATATATATATATATATATATATATATATATATTATTTTGAGAAAACTTATATACACAACATGTGGGCAACCCCCACACTAGGGTGGTAGAAAGATAGAAAGAAATCGAAATATGGGTGAAAACCCATATGGCATGCTCTTGTTTTGATTCCCAAGTCGCTAGCTTGACTCGACCCGTATTCATTTGTTCATGGGAAAGTAACGTGGAAGAGACAATCTCCATCGGACTTTCGCTCAAGATGTTTGGACAAACATTTGAAGCACGAAAGTTCCACACCGATGAGATATATTCCGGTTCAAGATAATGATACATGGAAATGCCGGATCAAAGATAATGTCTTCATTCCGAAGGAGTGAAGAATAGGATAAGCTATGGGATATATGAAGAAAAGAAAGAAATCATGATAGAAATCATGACTAACTCTTCATCCTCAATAGGAGAATTCATAGTTTCATGAATCTCATCGGTTAAGCTTGCTTGATCAAGACATATTATGGGAGTGTCTAGATCAGTAGAAATTATCATACTCGTGGAGATATGATATGAGTGAGTTCATCTGAGAACTCCATGAAGGTGAATGAATCATATTCAGAATTGATATGAGTGGGTTCACTGGTGAACTCCTCCAATGTACATGATTCATAATTGGGGAGAGAATTATGAGAATGAAAAGTGGTACTGCCACTAATCTTCTCTCCCATATTATCAAAATATAAGGCTTTCATTTCCGGAATAGAATCATCGGAAAGAATGTCACTATCCTTAATGGGGATAGGAGATGAAATAGGTTTTTCTTTGAAAGCCTCAATTTTAGAAATGAGAAGACCGACATTCAATAATGTTGCACGAAGAGCTTCATCTTTGATTTCGATGTCGATGAACTTCATCATTCTCTTCTTCTAAGCTAACAAGCTCGGAAGGTAAATCTTCCACATAAACGATGTCTCCACAAGATAACGAATCATCATCATCGAATCGGAGAACATCTCAACATGATCTGTTTGGAAGACAAGAGGAGGAGGATATCACACACATGATCAAGAATTCCTGTGACTCTCTTGGGATTGGGACAAGGTTCTCAACACTAGACTTTATGAATTCGTCCGATTCCTTTTCGTGAACAAAGGTCGAGATGCTCGTCCCCATGTTCGAGAGAGAGTGGAGCTTGGGTGTGATAGCGCTTGTTTGAGATGGAATCTCAACTCATCGGGATCTCAACCGATCGAGGAGTTGAGAAATATTATCTTTAAAAGGATAAAACTCTCCTCGCCATCGCCATATAGAGTGCCTTGAGAAATTGGGAACGCCTTTAGCCGCTTGCTCTAGGACTAATAATTCTTCCCTAGATTGCGGGCCTCTCGTTCTTCTCGTTCTTGACTAGCAATTCTCCCATGGTCTTTTCACCACTCACTTGATTCTTAAAGTTACAAATCATATCATCAAGTGTTTTCATTGTGGTTTCAAAATCTTGGGAGATTTCTTGAGATAACTACTCAGTGGAGTTTGAACCGTATGGTGTTGTGGAGGTTGGAAATTGTCAAACCCGAGTCATGATTGTTACAAGGAAATGGATTCCCTATTTGATAATCGGTGAAGTGGGGACCTCCACAGATTCACAACAAGAAAGCTGTTGAGTGCGGACCGGTGAATCATATGGATTTTGGTTATAACCAAAGTTCGAGCATCACCGAAAACTGTTCATAGACAAACGTGTTTCCGGATTGACACTCAAATCCTTGGTGAGGACCTCCACAAAATTCACAGCAGTGATGTTGATTATATGAAGATAAGTCGGGTGTGGTGGGTAATTGGAAAAGTTTGAGGGTCGTTAAATGAGTTCGGATTAGGATCATAATCAAATGAATTCCTCGAACCACAAAACAAACAACTCCGTTATGAATATCATTACCACATTGTACACACGTACACCAACGATGTGGTGAACCAAAAGAGGCTCACCACAACCGACACAAGGAATAAACGATTGCATTTGAGAGTAATGAGAAAGAATCGGTTCATTCAAAGAATCAACAAAACCAACATGGTGATCCGAATGACTATCAAGTCTCAAGAACATTTTGAAAAATCGGGAGGTGGGACAAGTGGTGTGCTCGAGAGCTAGCAATTTCCACCACTTCCGTTATGGTCTCGGGTTCTTGAACGGGTTCATCGGGTTGTGGCGGATGGTCGGAAAAACTTGGAGAATCATCGAGAGTTATCGATAATTCGCACCAATAACAATATTTTCTTGCACCCATCCTTCCACATCGCTTGCATAAACAATCCGGATTCGACAATGAGTTGATCCTCTTCCATACGGCTTTTGCGGTGGAAACAACGAGGATAATCGAACGTCGCCATGAGAATTAAACATGTAGAGGTTAAAGAAATAGAATTAAACGGTTTTGAGGTTAAAGAAGAGTAGAATCAAACGGTACGCGAGGGTAAGAGAAATAGAATCATACGGATAAGAGGAATGAGAAGAGTATTTTTGGATTTTGGATTTTATAAGAAAATATAAACATATATAGATGGTATGAACAAAGAGTGAATATTCAAATCACTAATCGCTAAACGCAAGATAATTAGCATGACTCCCAGCAATGGCGCTTAAATTTGATTCAAGAAACCGCCAAGTTTTCTCACGCAAGTGACCACTTGTGAATGGCCAACTGTAAGAAACTTAAAACAGCTTAAGCACTAATGCAATGAAGATCCGGGAGTATAGTGTTTCCCGGGTCGTTATGTCCCAAATGAGCTATGCAATGGATCACCCAACGAATAGTGATCGAGAGATTTGAACGAAAAAGGATTTGGAATGATTATAACTACGTAAAAAGAACATAAAGTACAGAGGCTTAAATGCAAATTAAAAAAATTAAAAGAAAAAATATATTAAATAAACGCTATCACTATTTGCAAAATGATGTTTTTGTTTTATGTTTTATAAAATCGAATTAAAAACTACGTTACGTCTGAATGAAAAGGTGAAACTTACACAATATTAATCCTAAAAATATGAAATGATATTTTACAAACCTAATGATAAAAGAAAATTTTAGAAAAAGAAAATTATTTTATAACTATTTAATTAATTATTATTAATTAAAAACTATTTTAACTATTAAATAATAACCTAAAATACAAGAGATTATGAAATAAAGCTAGAAAAATAAAATTATGACTTAGAAAATCTAAAATATCAAAAGAGAATTTTCAAAACTATTTTTATATTTTTCTGATTATTTTCTATTTTCTATGAATTAAAAACTATTAAAACTAATTAAATTGCTTAAAAATACAAATTTAACTAAGAAAATTTAGAAAATATTTTTTGTCTTTTCTATTTATCTTAACTTAAGAAAATGAAAATTTATTTTTTGAAACTTTTCTTAATTAATTGTAATAAAAGCTAATTAAAATTGCTTAAAATCTAATTTAAATTAAGAAAATTAGCAAACAGACATGAAAATCTGAAAATTCAAGATAACTCTAAAATAATATTAGGAATCTAAGAAAATGGAAAACAGTGGTTGTGTGGAGGAATATGAAATGATGTGCAAAGTGCTTAGAAATAAGACTGAAATAAGCCAACAACCACAAAAAGCCACCAACTTGATACGAAGCTTGGATAAGCTAAAATTACCAAAATGCAATAAGAATGAACTGCTCTAAACCTCTGGAATGATAACTACCAAGATTTGGTTGATTTTAGACCAAGTGCTAATAACAGTTGAGGTACCTACTTGGGCTTAAAAATAAGCAACTAGATAAGTTGAAACCGAAAACCAAGACTTGGAACTTGAACTAGACCTGGCCAAGACCTAGTAAACCAAAAGGAGCCTTGGACAAGCTCTCAAGAGCTGGTGCAAGCAGTTCAGAAAACCTGTCGTGCACTCGCTTAACACCGAGTCAACATGCAGGCATTTTTGTCCATGTTGTCAACCAATTTTGAGGGTTATAAAAATCACAAAATCTATAAAATGATAATAAGGAAATAGACCTATTGAAATTTAAAACCCAAAGTTTCACTGAGATTGGCCTAGAAATGAATCCATGAAAATTCTTCCTAGTTGAGCCCAAAACAGGTTTGCTACAAATTTTTGACTTTTGACAAAACTGAAAAGTTGACTTATATGAGTTTTGATTCAATTTATTTAACTGAGAATGATGTTATATGATGAAATTAAACTAATTCAAGCTAGTTCTAAGATTTTTAAACACAAAACAACCTTTTGATTTTCCAAAACTACAACAGATAAGCAGTTGAGATGGATTTTTTGTAATGTTGACTTTTAGCATGTGCAGGCTCAAGTTATTGACAGAAATGAGTGCAAATAGACTTATCAAGCATGAACCAACAGATTTCAACTCTTGAACCAACCTTAAAGACAGATTTAGTAGCTAATCCAAACACACCTTAATTGACTGTTTTGTAATTAAAACTGATCTAACTACTTAACTAGCCAACATAACTGATTAAACTGAGTTAAAATTACCTAAATACAAATAATTAAACAGGTTTGAGCTTATTATAACTACAAAGACAGATTATGCATATTAAACTTTAAAATGACTTACAAATGGTCCAAAGCAACTATGGCTTGAAACCTGTGAACCCAAGAACAACTACCTATTCTAAATCAACCCAATGAATTCTAAATCACCCAATTCCAGCCCTGCTTCACCCATTATCCATCTCCTTTTCAATTTTGCCCCCAGTTTGACTTTCTTTGACCAAGAACCAATTTTGCTTAAAACTAAAATGTAGCTTATAAAAAGCTATTAGAAGCTTGTATAAGCTTTATTGAACTTTAGAAATGAGCTAATGAAAGCTTTGCTATGAGAATTTAAAATAGAAAATTGCAACAAAGGAATTTGGAACTTAAAATCTTAGCACAACTTTGAATTGATACATGGAAATAATTGATAATGATACAATACCCTTAGTTTGATACAAAGAAACAAAATATTACAGGTTTTACACTAAATTAAAAGCTTTGTATTAAAAACGACATAAGTAAAAAACTGAAAACTACAAGACTCTTTCTCTTGCTTCCCAATGCTTCTTTTTTATACCCAAACTCTTTCTCTCTCTATTCTGAGCAGTTCCCAGCAATAATATGGGCCTTTGGATGTCTGGGAGTGATCATGGCCATTGAATTGATTTTGGCGCCAATTTGAGTTTTGACATTGAGGTTGAGTGTTAGGTTTAAAGGTGCATTAAATGCACCTTGGCTTTGAGTGTGAGGTGGAGGGTAGGATTAGGGGTATGATGATGGAGGAGGGAAGGTTGCAGCAGTGTGGGGGTGATGATGGGAGTGGTATCTCGTGAGTTTGAGGAAGGGAGAGTCAAAGGGTGTTTGACCGGTTTTATTATATTGAGGGTCCAAAGTTTTAATGACAGGGTCCAATTTGGCTTATGGCGGGGGTCAAATGGGATTTTGACAAGGGCCAAGGTGTATAAAAGGTTTAATACTCAAGGACTAATGTTGCAATTTCAAATACCAAGGACCTTTGTCGCTAATTTTGAAAAGTTGCTCCAAGGACTAAAAGTGACAAGTATCAATAGTTCAAGGACCAAAGTCGACATTTTCAAATTTTTCAAGGACCATTTTGCCAATTTTTAAACTTGAGGACCAAACTTGTAATTTCTCAAAACTTTTGATATTTTTCACCAAAGGACTAAATTTGACAACTTATGATTTTAAAAGGACCTTTGGTGATTTTTCTTTTGAAATTATGTGCTCGGGACTATTTCGACAATTTTGAAACTGGGGGACCGAAACGCCACTTATGCAAACTTAGCTCATTTTCATCCGATTTTGAACGCTTTTGCATCCGAAACATATAAAATGCAATTTTGGAATATTTTCAGTATTTTGATGCATTTTGAGCATTTTTAGACGTTTTGCAGTTCAGATTTGACTAAAAATGATGAGTATTTACACACTCATCAATTGTCTTGTACCCTTTCAAAACTAACAATAATTTTTTGTTTTCAAGAAACTTTTCAAAATGTTTTCTAAAAGAATACTTCTCCCCGTATCATTTTTCTAACGCTATTCTCACGTCTAGGACAAACCTTTTTCATTATTAATACAAAGTAAAAACAAGTTTTCATTGCATCTCATGTCTTTTGAATGCTAAAGGGAACACATAACTAATATGTGTTTTCGGGTACATTCATTTAAGCAACAATGAATTAAGGAGCACTCAGGTTATCTCACATAATAATATGCTTTTTCACTTCTAGTTTATTTTCTTTTTAGGAGTCGAGATAATCGCAACTCCAAATGGTTTGCATATAGGCACACACTAGGCACAAATGTTTCCAAAAGGAAAAATTTGAGCTGCCTGAGTCACCAGTACCACGGATCCCAACATTAACGCTGGATGGTTCCCTAAAGGAACGGATCTGTGGGAACCGTGGGACAGAAGCTAAATTTCTCTTCTATTTTTCTTACTTTGGTTATAAACCTTCATATTCTCATCATTACCTCTTTCACTAATGAGTATGTTACTTAATGCTTGTGTTCTCATGATCACATGCCTTAAATTCATATCTGATCATTAGATTTTTGTCCACATTTTGGGTCTAGCATTCATTACAATGCAATATTTTCTCTATAAATAAGGTTTCTAAAATGCTTGCATATCCATCACTCTCAACCTCACAAACAATCATCATCATGTCATCCAAAAGATCTTCCAACATTGATGAATCACCTAGTGCAAACAATCCTCTTCAAGAAATCCAAAACTTTATCGTACCACCTTCCGTAGTGCCACCACCCGAAACTAGAAAAACCGCACGGATTAGCATCCGGCCTTATTGTTTAGCCAAACCATTGTCAAAAGTTCATCACCAACAACGCATTCACCACCACACGATTCCATTGTATCACCCCCATCATCTCCAACAAGCACATCACCACCATCACCTATCAAGTCTCCACCCAAGATCACCCTATTGGAACTCCTTAAGACTCCGAAAACAACCCCGCTACCCGTGTCTAGTCCACCACCCACATCATTTCAACAAACTTCCAACCAAACAGAGCTAGTCTTTTTAACACCACCAACATCTCCAAACACACTTTACAAAGATCTTGCAACTTCACCACCTTTAGCTCCCATTATCTTACAACAACATCTAGGTTCATATATTCCACCACTTATCAACATAATGGACTTCGATCCATATTTTCCAACTTTTCCACCACATATTCCGCCTTCCACAAATCAAACTTACCCATAAACCATCCACACACAAAACCCACATCATTTACATTGTGAACATTGCCAATCCACTCGGGAACTTGCAATGGAAATAAGGGACGAAATGCGATTCAACCTTAACCACATCCTTGATCGCATCAACATCATCACTTACCAAAACATCCATAATTAACCTTATGCAAGCATGGAAGGAATGATATTACTATTTTCTCTATTTTTTTCCTCTTTTAAGTCATTTTAAAAGAACAAACCTTGTTCTTAGTTTTTACATGTTTGTATGTGGCCTATACCACTACACTTTGTCTTTTTATTACAAGGCTTTGTTTACATATCTTGGCTCTCCATCTTGTTTCTCGTCAATTACAAGATTATATTGCATGTTACTACTAACGTTTTCTTTGTAGGTATTATATTTTCTCACTTGACGCCTATTCTAGGGGAGCTACCGTGTCGAGGGGAGTCGATGCTTCATGGATTATACTATTTTTTCCACACTTTATTTCTTCGTTAGGTTCGCTTTTTGTTTCGACAAAAAGGGAGAGAAGAAGTAAAAATTTAGATGCTTTCAAAACATACATCTAATCTTAAGTTTTACTCATCATAACATTATGCTTTGTCATCAACTAAAAGGGGGAGATTGTTAATACAAATAAATCGTAAAAACATTTATTCATATTTAGCGATCTCTTTATGTTTTGTTGATAACAAATATAAAGTTATCATAAGTAAAATTATAAGGATACATGTTATTTTTGTAAAACATTTACATATATAATCATTTAACAAAATTGTTGTAATAATTTATTTATTGTAATAGTTTATTTGGATGGGTAAAAACCATAACCCATGACCCATACCCATGGAGCATATCCATAACCCATGGAGCTAACCCATGACCCATTGACTTGATGCATTGCATCTTCTAGATACATTGTATCTATTTGGATACCCATGATCCAAAGTCCATCACCCATGACCCATGATCCATAACCCATAACCCATTTAGGGGGAGTGTCCTGCGGATCCCCCACTTGACACTGGACGAATCCCTCATGTAAGGGATCCGTGGGATTCGGGGAACAGTAGTGATTTTTTGTCTATAAATAGTGAGCCATTTATTCATTGTAACTCACCCCTCTTCTTACCAACTATCTCACATATTACTTCTCTCTTCTAATCTCAGATCTCTTGATCTATATAATAGTTCTTCTTTCTTTTGTTATGATTCTCATATAGGTCCTTCTCAAAGGCGAGATCACGAGATACTACTAGTCATCCAAGCAATGGGTCCTTGATTGATTTGTTCCACCACAAGATTTCTGTAGCAAGATCTTGTATTTCATATTTCACATACTTGTTCTGTTATAGTTGTGTTGGTTTGGTCCTCCATGTTAAGGACTCGGTATTTAGCTTTGTACCGGAAAAAGTGTAAGCGACGTTGTGAGGCTTCTCCGCCAATTTGAAGGAGCTTGTTGACATAGTGCTTGAACTCTCGAGTAGGTGACTCGGGGAGTGGAGTAGGGAAAGGAAGTTGTCCTTGTAGCCGAACCACTATAAATCGGTTGTGTCATTTCTATACTTTACTTTACTTGCTTTCATTACTTACATTACTTATTGCTTTACACTTTCTATCCATCCATACGATTTCACATAATATTGAATCTAAAGTTTTTGAAACTAACTTAAAATTGGCAAAACTATTCAACCCCCTTCTAGTTTTCCACAAATATTTTCCATGTGGTTTCTTGATATCACAGAACATAAAAAACCTACTGATCCATTGAACATAGTTTCTGGAGTGAGCATTGGAGGTCTATCAAGAGATCCAGCTTCATGAATGGATTATTGGCTGCTGATAGCCTCACACATCTTTGTGACAGTTGATGCATGCATAACATACTTGGCTGGGAAGTGATATTGAAAGTAGCTAGCATATTGATATTGTTGTGGAGGGAGTTGTGGAGGGAATCGTTGTGGTTGTGGTTGTAACACCCCAACCTAAAAAGGGTCCGAATATCACGTTATGGAGTCATATTAGAACATACTAATAAAATTCTGCAAGCGGAAGTCTTAAAAAATAAAATACCAAGTCATATAAACGAATGACTTACAAGGAAATATAAAATCCAATATGCCAAAAATGTAATATTAAAACAATGATCTTCAAAAAGAGTCCAATAAGATAGGGAAACTAGGGTTGGTTCAAATCAAAGGATCCTACTCTCAGCCTATCAAGCCCAGCATCCCACTTGGTACCTGCCGCATGGAAAAGAAATGCGGCTGAGCTTAAAAATCCCAGTGAACAGATATAATAAAACAAAAGCTAAACAAAATCAGAAATACAAAATGAAACAAAGGAGACTGATAACAAATTCGTAATGAATGAGCATAATGAGTTTATGAGTCAATGAGGAACCTGCAGAACACAGTATTAATAGATAACCAAAAGAACATAAATCAAAGGAGACCAAAGCAAAGCAGCGCGTCAGCGAACATTCATAAGTACACATAAAATAACCAAAAATATAAATACTGGACATAGACGAATAGGAATTTATAACCAGCATCATAAGCAAAACAAGTAACCAAATAGTGTACAAGCATAGCAGTCAGCGTATCAACTAAACGTAAATATGGCAACACGGATAAATCCGAGAATCAGAATAACATATCAGCCAAACTGAATTTTATAAGCAGGCGGAAGCAACTAAATTGAACGTAAGCATGGCAATCACACAAGTCAGATAACCCACAGTCAATAAACAGAACAAGTATCATAACCAACGAAAATACTAACAGTAGTATAAGCATGATAGTCACATGTATCAGGTAGGCATACCAAACGAACATCATAAGTGAATGAAATAACTAAACAAGAACATAGCATGGTAAACTAAACAAGTCAACTAGACAGATAACATTAGTTAAACCATATTCCTTCATCAACCAGTAGCATGAACAGAAGTGTAAACATGGTAGAACAACAAGTCATGTAAACATCAATTACTAAGCCAAACCAAAATCGTACGCAACGGGAAAATACCAACCAAAAGTACAAGAATGGTAGTCACAAATAGCAAATAGGAATACTAAATGATAATCATAGCCACAAAATAACTTAATGAGGTATAACATGGTAATCAGATGAGTCAAATAATTACATACTAGCATGGCAAATGGGTGATTCAATTAGTTACGTAATAGCATGGCAAACAGATAGTCACATATTAATCATATACTAGCAGGGTAAACAGGTAGTCACCTAAATCATATAATAACAGGATAGCCGGTAGTCACATAAATCATATAATAGCAGGGTAAACGAATGAAGTGGTAATCTGAAGTATAAGCTTGGTAGTCAACCAAAATGAAATGAGAGTATGACAAGTCAAATGAACTGGAGTATAGTATGGTAGTCAGATGAATCACCTAAGGATATTGAGTGAACGAGTAATCAAGGAAAACTAAAGATGGGAAATACAAAATATGGTGCATTGTGGAATAACGTAAAGCATTAAAAGGTATAGATTAAGGTAAAGAGAGCCAGTAATCCACCACGAGCCCAAACCAAACAAGCCATATCATATCATAGTAACCATGGAGTAGCTAGCTCCCAAAATTGTGAAAGGCGTGTATTGCACACAACACCAGTCACCAAAACATAAGTTGAACCATATTCCTTCATCAACCAGTAGCATGAACATAAGTGTAAACATGGCAGAACAACAAGTCAGGTAAACATCAATTACTAAGCCAAACCAATTTCGTACGCAACGGGAAAATACCAACCAAAAGTACAAGAATGGTAGTTACAAATAGAAAATAGGAATACTAAATGATAATCATAGCCACAAAATAACTGAACGAGGTATAACATGGTAATCGGATGAGTCAAATAATTACATACTAGCATGGCAAACGGGTGATTCAATTAGTCACGTAATAGCATGGCAAACAGATAATCACATATTAATCATATACTAGCAGGGTAAACAGGTAGTCACATAAATCATATAATAGCAGGATAGCCGGGTTGTAACATAAATCATATAATAGCAGGGTAAACGAATGAAGTGGTAATCTGAAGTATAGGCTTGGTAGTCAACCAAAATGAAATGAGACTATGACAAGTCAAATGAACTGGATTATAGTATGGTAGTCAGATGAATCACCTAAGGATATTGAGTGAACGAGTAATCAACGGAAAACTAAAGATGGGAAATACAAAATATGGGCATTGTGGAATAACAGAAAGCATTAAAAAGGTATAGTGTAAGGTAAAGAGAGTCAGTAATCCTCCACGAGCCCAAACCAAACAAGCCATATCATATCATAGTACCCATGGAGTAGCTAGCTCCCAAAATTGTGAAAGGCGTGTATTGCACACAACATCACTCACCAAAACATAAGTTGAACCATATTCCTTCATCAACCAAGAGTATGAATGTAAGTGTAAACATGGCGTAACAACAAGTCGTAAACATCAATTACTAAGCCAAACCAATATCATATGCAACGGGAAAATACCAACCAAAAGTACAAGAATGGTAGTCACAAATAGCAAATAGGAATACTAAATGATAATCATAGTCACAAAATAACTGAACGAGGTATAACATGGTAATCAGATGAGTCAAATAATTACATACTAGCATGGCAAACGGGTGATTCAATTAGTCACGTAATAGCATGGCAAACAGATAGTCACATATTAATCATATACTAGCAGGGTAAACAGGTAGTCACATAAATCATATAATAGCAGGATAGCCGGGTAGTAACATAAATCATATAATAGCAGGGTAAACGAATGAAGTGGTAATCTGAAGTATAGGCTTGGTAGTCAACCAAAATGAAATGAGAGTATGACAAGTCAAATGAACTGGAGTATAGTACGGTAGTCAGATGAATCACCTAAGGATATTGAGTGAACGAGTAATAAACGGAAAACTAAAGATGAGAAATACAAAATATGGGCATTGTGGAATAACAGAAAGCATTAAAAAGGTATAGAGTAAGGTAAAGAGAGTCAGTAATCCACCACGAGCCCAAACCAAACAAGCCATATCATATCATAGTACCCATGGAGTAGCTAGCTCCCAAAATTGTGAAAGGCGTGTATTGCACACAACATCAGTCACCAAAACATAAGTTGAACCATATTCCTTCATCAACCAGTAGCATGAACAGAAGTGTAAACATGGCAGAACAACAAGTCAGGTAAACATCAATTACTAAGCCAAACCATTATCATAGGCAAAGGGAAAATACCAACCAAAAGTACAAGAATGGTAGTCACAAATAGCAAATAGGAATACTAAATGATAATCATAGTCACAAAATAACTGAACAAGGTATAACATGGTAATCGGATGAGTCAAATAATTACATACTAGCATGGCAAACGGGTGATTCAATTAGTCACGTAATAGCATGGCAAACAGATAGTCACATATTAATCATATACTAGCAGGGTAAACAGGTAGTCACATAAATCATAATAGCAGGATAGCCGGGTTGTAACATAAATCATATAATAGCCGGGTAAACGAATGAAGTGGTAATCTGAAGTATAGGCTTGGTAGTCAACCAAAATGAAATGAGAGTATGACAAGTCAAATGAACTGGAGTATAGTATGGTAGTCGAAAGAATCACCTAAGGATATTGAGTGAACGAGTAATCAACGGAAAACTAAAGATGAGAAATACAAAATTTGGGCATTGTGGAATAACAGAAAGCATTAAAAAGTATAGAGTAAGGTAAAGAGAGTCAGTAATCCACCACGAGCCCAAACCAAACAAGCCATATCATATCATAGTACCCATGGAGTAGCTAGCCCCAAAATTGTGAAAGGCGTATTGCACACAACATCACCACCAAAACATAAGTTGAACCATATTCCTTCATCAACCAAGAGTATGAATGTAAGTGTAAACATGGCGTAACAACAAGTCGTAAACATCAATTACTAAGCCAAACCAATATCGTACGCAACGGGAAAATACCAACCAAAAGTACAAGAATGGTAGTCACAAATAGAAAATAGGAATACTAAATGATAATCATAGCCACAAAATAACTGAACGAGGTATAACATGGTAATCGGATGAGTCAAATAATTACATACTAGCATGGCAAACGGGTGATTCAATTAGTAACGTAATAGCATGGCAAACAGATAGTCACATATTAATCATATACTAGCAGGGTAAACAGGTAGTCACATAAATCATATAATAACAGGATAGCCGGTAGTCACATAAATCATATAATAGCAGGGTAAACGAATGAAGTGGTAATCTGAAGTATAAGCTTGGTAGTCAACCAAAATGAAATGAGAGTATGACAAGTCAAATGAACTGGAGTATAGTATGGTAGTCAGATGAATCACCTAAGGATATTGAGTGAACGAGTAATCAACGGAAAACTAAAGATGGGAAATACAAAATATGGTGCATTGTGGAATAACAGAAAGCATTAAAAGGTATAGAGTAAGGTAAAGAGAGCCAGTAATCCACCACGAACCCAAACCAAACAAGCCATATCATATCATAGTAACCATGGAGTAGCTAGCTCCCAAAATTGTGAAAGGCGTGTATTGCACACAACACCAGTCACCAAAACATAAGTTGAACCATATTCCTTCATCAACCAAGAGTATGAATGAGCGAAGTGTAAACATGGCGTAACAACAAGTCGTAAACATCAATTACTAAGCCAAACCAATATCGATTTAAACGGGAAAATACCAACCAAAAGTACAAGAATGGTAGTCACAAATAGCAAATAGGAATACTAAATGATAATCATAGCCACAAAATAACTGAACGAGGTATAACATGGTAATCGGATGAGTCAAATAATTACATACTAGCATGGCAAACGGGTGATTCAATTAGTCACGTAATAGCATGGCAAATGATAGTCACATATTAATCATATACTAGCGGGTAAAGCAGTAGTCACATAAATCATATAATAGCAGAATAGCCGGGTTGTAACATAAATCATATAATAGCAGGGTAAACGAATGAAGTGGTAATCTGAAGTATAGGCTTGGTAGTCAACCAAAATGAAATGAGAGTATGACAAGTCAAATGAACTGGAGTATAGTATGGTAGTCAGATGAATCACCTAAGGATATTGAGTGAACGAGTAATCAACGGAAAACTAAAGATGGGAAATACAAAATATGGTGCATTGTGGAATAACAGAAAGCATTAAAAGGTATAGAGTAAGGTAAAGAGAGCCAGTAATCCACCACGAGCCCAAACCAAACAAGCCATATCATATCATAGTAACCATGGAGTAGCTAGCTCCCAAAATTGTGAAAGGCGTGTATTGCACACAACATCACCACCAAAACATAAGTTGAACCATATTCCTTCATCAACCAGTAGCATGAACAGAAGTGTAAACATGGCAGAACAACAAGTCAGGTAAACATCAATTACTAAGCCAAACCAATATCGTACACAACGGTAAAATACCAACCAAAAGTACAAGAATGGTAGTCACAAATAGCAAATAGGAATACTAAATGATAATCATAGCCACAAAATAACAGAACGAGGTATAACATGGTAATCGGATGAGTCAACTTATTACATACTAGCATGGCAAACGGGTGATTCAATTAGTCACGTAATAGCATGGCAAACAGATAGTCACATATTAATCATATACTAGCAGGGTAAACAGGTAGTCACATAAATCATAATAGCAGGATAGCCGGGTTGTAACATAAATCATATAATAGCCGGGTAAACGAATGAAGTGGTAATCTGAAGTATAGGCTTGGTAGTCAACCAAAATGAAATGAGAGTATGACAAGTCAAATGAACTAGAGTATAGTATGGTAGTCGGAAGAATCACCTAAGGATATTGAGTGAACGAGTAATCAACGGAAAACTAAAGATGAGAAATACAAAATTTGGGCATTGTGGAATAACAGAAAGCATTAAAAAGTATAGAGTAAGGTAAAGAGAGTCAGTAATCCACCACGAGCCCAAACCAAACAAGCCATATCATATCATAGTACCCATGGAGTAGCTAGCTCCCAAAATTGTGAAAGGCGTGTATTGCACACAACATCGGTCACCAAAACATAAGTTGAACCATATTCCTTCATCAACCAGTAGCATGAACAGAAGTGTAAACATGGCAGAACAACAAGTCAGGTAAACATCAATTACTAAGCCAAACCAATATCGACGCAACGGAAAATACCAACCAAAAGTACAAGAATGGTAGTCACAAATAGCAAATAGGAATACTAAATGATAATCATAGCCACAAAATAATGAACGAGGTATAACATGGTAATCGGATGAGTCAAATAATTACATACTAGCATGGCAAACGGGTGATTCAATTAGTCACGTAATAGCATGGCAAATGATAGTCACATATTAATCATATACTAGCAGGGTAAATAGGTAGTCACATAAATCATATAATAACAAGATAGCCGGTAGTCACATAAATCATATAATAGCAGGGTAAACGAATGAAGTGGTAATCTGAAGTATAAACTTGGTAGTCAACCAAAATGAAATGAGAGTATGACAAGTCAAATGAACTGGAGTATAGTATGGTAGTCAGATGAATCACCTAAGGATATTGAGTGAACGAGTAATCAACGGAAAACTAAAGATGGGAAATACAAAATATGGTGCATTGTGGAATAACAGAAAGCATTAAAAGGTATAGAGTAAGGTAAAGAGAGCCAGTAATCCACCACGAGCCCAAACCAAACAAGCCATATCATATCATAGTACCCATGGAGTAGCTAGCTCCCAAAATTGTGAAAGGCGTGTATTGCACACAACATCAGTCACCAAAACATAAGTTGAACCATATTCCTTCATCAACCAGTAGCATGAACAGAAGTGTAAACATGGCAGAACAACAAGTCAGGTAAACATCAATTACTAAGCCAAACCAATATCGTACGAAATGGGAAAATACCAACCAAAAGTACAAGAATGGTAGTCACAAATAGCAAATAGGAATACTAAATGATAATCATAGCCACAAAATAACTGAACGAGGTATAACATGGTAATCGGATGAGTCAAATAATTACATACTAGCATGGCAAACGGGTGATTCAATTAGTCACGTAATAGCATGGCAAACAGATAGTCACATATTAATCATATACTAGCAGGGTAAACAGGTAGTCACATAAATCATATAATAGCATAATAGCCGGGTTGTAACATAAATCATATAATAGCAGGGTAAACGAATGAAGTGGTAATCTGAAGTATAGGCTTGGTAGTCAACCAAAATGAAATGAGAGTATGACAAGTCAAATGAACTGGAGTATAGTATGGTAGTCAGATGAATCACCTAAGGATATTGAGTGAACGAGTAATCAACGGAAAACTAAAGATGAGAAATACAAAATATGGGCATTGTGGAATAACAGAAAGCATTAAAAAGGTATAGAGTAAGGTAAAGAGAGTCAGTAATCCACCACGAACCCAAACCAAACAAGCCATATCATATCATAGTACCCATGGAGTAGCTAGCTCCAAAAATTGTGAAAGGCGTATTGCACACAACATCAGTCACCAAAACATAAGTTGAACCATATTCCTTCATCAACCAGTAGCATGAACAGAAGTGTAAACATGGCAGAACAACAAGTCAGGTAAACATCAATTACTAAGCCAAACCAATATCGTACGCAACGGGAAAATACCAACCAAAAGTACAAGAATGGTAGTCACAAATAGAAAATAGGAATACTAAATGATAATCATAGCCACAAAATAACTGAACGAGGTATAACATGGTAATCGGATGAGTCAAATAATTACATACTAGCATGGCAAACGGGTGATTCAATTAGTAACGTAATAGCATGGCAAATGATAATCACATATTAATCATATACTAGCGGGGTAAACAGTAGTCACATAAATCATATAATAACAAGATAGCGGTAGTCACATAAATCATATAATAGCGGGGTAAGCGAATGAAGTGGTAATCAAGTATAAGCTTGGTAGTCAACCAAAATGAAATGAGAGTATGACAAGTCAAATGAACTGGAGTATAGTATGGTAGTCAGATGAATCACCTAAGGATATTGAGTGAACGAGTAATCAACGGAAAAATAAAGATGGGAAATACAAAATATGGTGCATTGTGGAATAACAGAAAGCATTAAAAGGTATAGAGTAAGGTAAAGAGAGCCAGTAATCCACCACAAGCCCAAACCAAACAAGCCATATCATATCATAGTAACCATGGAGTAGCTAGCCCCAAAATTGTGAAAGGCGTGTATTGCACACAACACCAGTCACCAAAACATAAGTTGAAGCATATTCCTTCATCAACCAAGAGTATGAATGTAAGTGTAAACATGGCGAACAACAAGTCAGGTAAACATCAATTACTAAGCCAAACCAATATCCTACGAAACGGGAAAATACCAACCAAAAGTACAAGAATGGTAGTCACAAATAGCAAATAGGAATACTAAATGATAATCATAGCCACAAAATAACTGAACGAGGTATAACATGGTAATCGGATGAGTCAAATAATTACATACTAGCATGGCAAACGGGTGATTCAATTAGTCACGTAATAGCATGGCAAACAGATAGTCACATATTAATCATATACTAGCAGGGTAAACAGGTAGTCACATAAATCATATAATAGCAGAATAGCCGGGTTGTAACATAAATCATATAATAGCAGGGTAAACGAATGAAGTGGTAATCTGAAGTATAGGCTTGGTAGTCAACCAAAATGAAATGAGAGTATGACAAGTCAAATGAACTGGAGTATAGTATGGTAGTCGGATGAATCACCTAAGGATATTGAGTGAACGAGTAATCAACGGAAAACTAAAGATGAGAAATACAAAATATGGGCATTGTGGAATAACAAAAGCATTAAAAGGTATAGAGTAAGGTAAAGAGAGTCAAGAATCCACCACGAGCCCAAACCAAACAAGCCATATCATATCATAGTACCCATGGAGTAGCTAGCTCCCAAAATTGTGAAAGGCGTGTATTGCACACAACATCACCACCAAAACATAAGTTGAACCATATTCCTTCATCAACCAGTAGCATGAACAGAAGTGTAAACATGGCAGAACAACAAGTCAGGTAAACATCAATTACTAAGCCAAACCAATATCGTACGCAACGGGAAAATACCAACCAAAAGTACAAGAATGGTAGTCACAAATAGCAAATAGGAATACTAAATGATAATCATAGCCACAAAATAACAGAACGAGGTATAACATGGTAATCGGATGAGTCAAATAATTACATACTAGCATGGCAAACGGGTGATTCAATTAGTCACGTAATAGCATGGCAAACAGATAGTCACATATTAATCATATACTAGCAGGGTAAACAGGTAGTCACATAAATCATATAATAGCAAGATAGCGGGTAGTCACATAAATCATATAATAGCGGTGGTAAACGAATGAAGTGGTAATCAAGTATAGGCTTGGTAGTCAACCAAAATGAAATGAGAGTATGACAAGTCAAATGAACTGGAGTATAGTATGGTAGTCGGATGAATCACCTAAGGATATTGAGTGAACGAGTAATCAACGGAAAACTAAAGATGGGAAATACAAAATATGGTGCATTGTGGAATAACAGAAAGCATTAAAAGGTATAGAGTAAGGTAAAGAGAGCCAGTAATCCACCACGAGCCCAAACCAAACAAGCCATATCATATCATAGTAACCATGGAGTAGCTAGCTCCCAAAATTGTGAAAGGCGTGTATTGCACACAACACCAGTCACCAAAACATAAGTTGAACCATATTCCTTCATCAACCAGTAGCATGAACAGAAGTGTAAACATGGCAGAACAACAAGTCAGGTAAACATCAATTACTAAGCCAAACCAATATCGTACGAAACGGGAAAATACCAACCAAAAGTACAAGAATGGTAGTCACAAATAGCAAATAGGAATACTAAATGATAATCATAGCCACAAAATAACTGAACGAGGTATAACATGGTAATCGGATGAGTCAAATAATTACATACTAGCATGGCAAATGGGTGATTCAATTAGTCACGTAATAGCATGGCAAACAGATAGTCACATATTAATCATATACTAGCCGGGTAAACAGGTAGTCACATAAATCATATAATAGCAGAATAGCCGGGTTATAACATAAATCATATAATAGCAGGGTAAACGAATGAAGTGGTAATCTGAAGTATAGGCTTGGTAGTCAACCAAAATGAAATGAGAGTATGACAAGTCAAATGAACTGGAGTATAGTATGGTAGTCGGATGAATCACCTAAGGATATTGAGTGAACGAGTAATCAACGGAAAACTAAAGATGAGAAATACAAAATATGGGCATTATGGAATAACAAAAAGCATTAAAAAGGTATAGAGTAAGGTAAAGAGAGTCAGTAATCCACCACGAGCCCAAACCAAACAAGCCATATCATATCATAGTACCCATGGAGTAGCTAGCTCCCAAAATTGTGAAAGGCGTGTATTGCACACAACATCAGTCACCAAAACATAAGTTGAACCATATTCCTTCATCAACCAGTAGCATGAACAGAAGTGTAAACATGGCAGAACAACAAGTCAGGTAAACATCAATTACTAAGCCAAACCAATATCGTACGCAACGGGAAAATACCAACCAAAAGTACAAGAATGGTAGTCACAAATAGCAAATAGGAATACTAAATGATAATCATAGTCACAAAATAACTGAACGAGGTATAACATGGTAATCGTATAAATAATCATACAAGTTAATCGCCGATCGGATGAGATTTATGTCAAACAAATCGGTCAACCATGGTACAATACTTGTCGAAAACCTTCTTATCTTGCAAAATGGCAATTGTTTATATCTATTACAAGGTTTTCAAGAAAAATATTGCCGAAAATTAAACTTGTCGAAATTAAAACTTGTCACGTCGAATAATCCGCAATCCCCTAGAACCGATGGCATTCACGATTTTTGCAACATTGCAAATAATTACATACTAGCATGGCAAGCGGGTGATTCAATTAGTCACGTAATAGCATAAGCAGATTCAATATTAATCATATACTAGCAGGGTAAACAGGTTGTCACATAAATCATATAATAGCAGGATAGACGGGTAGTCACATAAATCATATAATAGCAGGGTAAACGAATGAGGTGGTAATCTGAAGTATAGGCTTGGTAGTCAACCAAAATGAAATGAGAGTATGACAAGTCAAATGAACTGGAGTATAGTATGGTAGTCGGATGAATCACCTAAGGATATTGAGTGAACGAGTAATCAACGGAAAACTAAAGATGAGAAATACAGAATATGGTGCATTGTGGAATAACATAAAGTATAAAAAAGGTATAGAGTAAGGTAAAGAGAGTCAGTTATCCACTACGAGCCCAAACCAAACAAACCATATCATATCATATTAACCATGGAGTTGCTAGCTCCCAAAATTGTGAAAGGCGTGTATTGCACACAACACCAGTCACCAAAACATATCATATCATATCAAATGCAGATCAAATCAAATATAGGATGCATCCATATGCCCCTGTACAAAATCATAGTGGCCATAGCAAATATAAAGTGCGCATAATATCACAAAAAGGGACGGGACGGAACATCACTCCACCGCCCTAGATTCATGTCATTGGTGCATCAATGACACGACCATGTTACCTTCATGGCTAGGAAAATGGCTCGGTATTAAACTGAAAGGTCAAATGAGGGTCATAATATAAATGGTCATATCAAAGATTTAAAGCAAGGTTCAATATCAAGGTTCACAAATCTAGGGGGTGCATAGCAAAGGTTCAATAACAAGGTTCACTAAGACATAGAAAGATCATATAGGGAATCCATAATAGTAAGGCTCAGAGCAAAGACATTATAATCAAAGCTAATATCAAACAGATGTGTACGAATCATGAGAAACCTTAAGCGGTAAGGTTTGAATATTTGTACCTTATTCAAAGCAAGCAAATAGGAAAAGAAAAGTCACAAGATGATCACTCCCGCTGCACGGAACCTATATGAATTAAATAACGTTTATTAAAATCAAATTACTCATTTTAGACGGCTTTCCATTTTTAGTAGGTTTCCCCTTTAGCAGGTTTCCCGTTTTAGTAAGTTTCCATTTTTAGAAGCTTTCTATTTTTATCAACATTCTGAAATGAGCATGTTTCTATATTTAGTAAGTTTAGGGTTTCGGATAGGAAAAGATTAGGTTTAGGGCTCAATATATTAACTTATCATAGATTAGGGTTTATTATATAAATTATCAAATTTAGTATTTAAAATGTCGATTAAATACACTTTAAGGTTTATACTATAACTTATATCAAATGGATTGAGCCCTAACCAAAACTATGACTTCTTAACCATTTATTCGGATTATGGCATGAACCGAATCCCAACCTTAAACCACATTTATTCCATTTATCATGCATGCTATCATTTATGTTTTATAATTATTTATACATTACAATATCCACATAACCATCAAGATACACACACGAATTCCTAATTACAATTCACACGCCAAATCAACAAGGAACAAAGCAACATGGAATCACATAAAATCATTAACAACCGAAACCCTAATTCTTATAACAAATCCATACGCCCCTTATTTTAATTACCTAGGGTTTTCTAGGTTTTTAAGTCACGTAATAACATGTGAAATAAGATCATATTAGGCTTTTTAAACAATAGATTCGAATGGAGATATAATCACTTACACGACACACATAAAATAATAGAACTTCAATATATCATACAATATGTAATCATATCCATGAATCACACAAAGGCCACAAATGAATCCCAATAAACATATTAAGCATTTATTTTGGTACATGTGTATATTTATCATGCAAATCTTAGTGAACTATTTTGAGCCCTAGCCCCCTAAGGAGCCATGTCCAATTCCCAAATCCATTTACGTAGTCGATTTACTTGTAATTTAGTCTCTTAGGTTTTTAGGTTTTAAAGGTTTAACAAAGCACACATCAAACATAAATTACACATGAAAATTGTAAAATTCGGTTTTATACATATAGATGTTATTTTTGTCGAATGGAAAGAGAGAAAACAAGGGAAATAAGGTTACCCTTGTAGCGTGATTACAAGAAAATAACACGAACAAATGATCAAGGGTGGGTCGAATACACCACCACCGAATAAGCACCACACTTTCGAACCAAAGGAAGAATAAACCCACGATCACGAGCTTGCCAAAGGACTACGAATGAACCTCCTATTGCCTTCCTTTGATCGACCGAAATGGGAGAAAAAGGTCCAGCCGTTTTCTTTTGTTTTAGGTTCTAGGATTTTTGTGAAATTTTTTTTGTGAAAATAAATGTGTGTGTGATTTTGTGATATTCGGTTTTTAATATTGCCGAGTGGGGGAAGGTACAAAAATGGAAACGCCAACAATCAAGGGAAATAGATGGAGGACTTGCCAATGTTAGGCCAATCACGAACCCGGACATGAACCACGATCCGATACGTTTGTGCACCACATATAAATCGGCTAGGGAATAAGGGACAAAATTTGTGACAAAATAATGTGTAGAATTTATTGTAAGTATTAATTTCGTATTAATTTTACTTGTTCAGGTGTTAACGATTTAAATATTTAAGTTATTGTCGTAATGTAATACGTTTAATAATTAACGTCTTTTCTAGGTTCGAGATTAAAGGGTATTTTGGGTATTTTAACATGTTCAAAATTGTGGGTTTTACAGTGGTTGTGCATATTGATGTTGAAGATAATTTCCATGTTGTTGTGGTTGGTGCTGAAATTGTGGTTGAGGATATTGTTGTTGCTACTGAGGATATTCATGAGGAAAGTAGTTAGAATATGGTGGTTGAGACATCTTGAAACTTGTGTTGATGATGGATCTTTGTAGATGAATGAAACGTGATTTGTTGTTGAAAGTGTGCTTGTTCGTAAAAAATCTCCTTAGTCGTAAAGTGATGTGGCTTACTCGTAAACTCCTTAGTCGTAAACCTCATCTTACTTGTAAGAATATCTTACTCAGTAAACTTTGTGGCTAAAGCGTAGTCTTATTTGTAAACTCAAGACTTATTAGTAAAGAACCTTACTCGTAAGATAAATCTTATTCTTAAAGTGTTACTCGTAAGTATTGACCTTATTCATAAGAATAGTTTAAAACCAAAATCTGAGAAACTTGTCCAAGTTATAAAGATATCCACAAGTCGAAGTGTTTCACAAGCTTATCCAAGCAAGGAAACACTGAGTCACAAACAGCTTTGAAGATTTTGAAGAGGATTCCTTATTCGTAAACTCTTTCCTTGTTCGTAAAGCTTAGTCGTAATATAAGGGTCTTCTTATTCGTAAGAATAGGGTTTAAGTTATTCGTAAAATTAGGGTCTAAGCGTATTCGTAAACTCACCAGAAATGACCAAAACGAATTTTTAAGTTCTAAAACGTGTTGTACACTTGAATCTTTTGATGAAACAACTTCAATAACACTTAAATAACAGAAACGTTTTAAACTTTAAGACCCAAAGTGAAATCTGTGGTTATTCGTAAAAGTTGATGAACATGAAGAAAATAGTGAAAAAACGATTAAAACCACCTAAAGTTTCAAACTTTTTGCCAAAACTAAGATTCAAAACACTATAGAAACCTTAAAACTTTCCAAGCTTCAAGATTGGAGTGCTAAAATCAAAGTTTACGCGTAAGGAATGTATGATTGAGAGAAAGCGTCGATAATCTAAACAATACTTCAACAAAAATGTTTCGACAACTAAATGGCGATTGATATCACTGCTCGTCAACATAATATGAATACACAAGTATGTTAAGATGTAATATAGAAGGAGAGCGGTTAGAACGTCACACATACACACGAATGATACATGATTTAGCATAAATGAAGAACCAACAGCCTCCTAAGAGGGTTTACATAGTATTTATAAGCAAGGGAGCTAGGGCAACACTTCTAGTCCCTTCCTTGTTTAGTTTGGGCCTAAGCATAGGCTCATGGGCTTACTACATAAGCCTAGCACTAATTACAAACATATAAGCCTAATTAGCAACCTATTACAATACTAATGACCGACACTTGAAATAATAGTTACACGTAATCCCAACACTTTGGTGGTGATATTAATTTTGATAATGGATTTACGTTAAGAATCAATGGATATATAGTGCCATTCTTTATGATCCATAAGTAGATCGTAAGGCAATATATATCTCTTCATAACATCATCATTTCAAATGCACCTTTGCTTATGCTCGTAAACACCTAAAGCTTATGTTAAGAAAATTGCCATATTTGACCTTATAAATGTAACTTAGAAAGGCATTCATTATAGTCTAGTTGAGATAGTCTTATGCGGCCCTTGTTAGTGAGCTTTAAGATCTATAGTTATCATGTTGTAGTTAGATTGGGGAAAAGTATTGGCTTCATGTTTCCTAATTACTAATTGTTTCATCTCTCACTTATTACAATTATAATATTATGCCAACAAGGATACAATCGTCCGCAGAAGACTAGATTATGGTTTTCCAAAGATATTTTGAAATTATTTGTCTCGCAATAGTTTAATCTATTGTATGTGAATGACCACCTCTTTTTAGGTATAGGAGGAGTCGCAGAATCGGCGAGATAAGGTTTTAAAATTCTACCTTTTGATCAATGAGGGTCGTTTAAGCCCTTATTTGATCACTTTTGTATCCGTTATTGCTTAATATCGTTCCTTTTCACTTTTTGAGGTCTCTTGAAGGCAAAATCTTTTGGAATGGCACTTATTTGGACTCTTGAAAAAATCTTTGGAATGGCGAATATCTGAAGAAAATGGCCAAAGTCGAATCGAGACACTCAAAGCTGCTGAAAACATAAGGTGGCGTCACGGCTTAAATGCGACGCCGTCGGAGGATTTTGTGACGGACGAAGCCAAAACTCCTATTTTCAAGTGACGACGTCAAGTTATAAAAGAGTAGGCCGTCGCAACTCGGGCGGCCTAGATGCAATCGAGACGGCGTCGGAAGGCGAAGAGGACGGCGTCACAAGCATAAGGTGGCGCGTCGCCGCAAGTCTAACGTGGCCAAGACGAAACCCTAATAGCGGCGACACGGCGGCGTCACAAAACATAAGGTGGCGCCGTCGCATGTGTAATCTTATATATAGAATCCGAATTTTTCGGTTTTAGTGTGTAGTCTTTTGGAGTAAAACCTAAACCGAACCAAGGCTGTCTTGTACAAGATATTTTAGGGTTCCAAACCCTATCTTACACCAAGATAAGTGTTTTACTTCATTAATACAATTATGTCTTTGATTATTTGTGTGTATGCTTGCATGTTCTCCATGTCCGGCTAATTTACTTGTGTGTTTGCTTAGGAATATGAAACTTAATTATTGAATATTGATTGGTTGTCTCTTATCTTAGTTGATTAATGATCTAGTAATGCGATAGGTCATTCGTTGTGTACTAATGCTTGATTAAATCTTTGTGAACCTTAGAATATAACTCCTTGAGTAGTTGTAAGCTAAACCATCCAAAGAGTGCCTTAGAGTAAGAGTTTATTATCCTAGTGGGTTTTGTAGGCGAGACCCTTTGGTAAGTTCAAAGAGTTAGGGAGAAAGCGCATACCCTACAACCTTAGACACACAACGCAACTAAGAATAAGGACGTGACAATTCAACCACCAATAGGAGATAATTAAGGAGTAGTAAAACCTAAGTAAACACATCTTTAAACTATCATACGAGCACACAATAATTAGACATAGACTACATACACCTTAGATTAGATAATTAGATAAGTAGAGTAATCGGTAGCAATACCAACCCCAAATTCAAACCCGAGATTCGTACCTTTCCTTTCCTTAAAAAATATAAAAGATAAAAATAATCTTCCTCAACCCCAACCTTAGCGTAGTAACTTCTCACTAGCATTCCTATTCCCTAGAGAACGATATCAATACCGTGGCTTACCCTAATACTACACTACAACGATTAGGTTCACTGCCTGGGGTGTTGAAAAACTTGCTCGACGAAAGGAAGTTCCTTTGACCCCGAGCGCGCGTGTAGCGTTATCAAGTTTTGGCGCCTTGCGGGAATAGAATAGCTAGTTAGTAGTCCACCTCGTTTAGGTTTCTTTGCTTGATTCCTATCAAGTAAATTTTTCTTATTCTTAGCTTTCTCATAGTCTATCCCCCTTCTTCGTGACCTTTGTTCGTAATCCCATCAATTTTCATCATGGAAGGTGATAACCAACCACCACTCGATAACCCAACACCAAATAAATCACTATCACTCAAAACCCAAACCAATGACCAACACAACCGCCGAAGCCGTTATGTGAGTAGAAACACCGACCTTCAGGATTTGCAGAAAATATTCGATAGTACAATTAGGGAAGCTGTTGAGAAAGTAGTCAGCGCCTCTGTAGTTGGCTCTATGATTAACAGTAATTCGGAAGATGGCATGATGAACAAAAATATGAATGTGGAAGATAGTGCTTACTTCAATCTTTACCCCACTAAGGAAGAGGTTGCTTACCATCAATACATAATCAATAATCCACGATCACCTATCATTAGGATATGCCCAAAGATTAGGAGAGGAAATCCCTGGAACCTAAAAATCCCTTGTATGATCGGATATAGGAGTGTCGACCACGCTTACATAGATCTGGAATCTCCATTAATGTGATGTCATCTGCTTTTACAATGACATTATGAATGAGCGACTTAATATTAGGAGAGACCCTAAGTATCCGGTGGAGTTTGCAACTTTGTGGGAAGAGTCAAGGATGTGCATGTCTTTATAGGAAATTTCACCTACCTAGTTGATTTTATGGTCCTAGAAGATGTAGGATCGTCATTGACTATAGCTTATCCCAAGTAGTGCTAGGAAACCGTTTGTTGAAACATCTAAAATGAGCCATAACAAGCATGATGGAGCAGTTAGGTTTAAGGAAGGAACCGATGAGATCACTTATAGGATGCCTTGGAAAACAAATGAATATGGCCACTGCCCATTTATGAGCGAGACAACATCAAAGCTTTTGAGGACAAAAGCAAGGCGATGTTGAAAAAGGTTATAAATTTATGTGGGAAAGAAGGAGGCATTATTATAAGGATTGCTTGACCCTAGGGCCTAGGTATAGAGTCGATGAAAATTTTGTCAACATGATAGAATTCTCATTGAGAATGCAAAGCGAGGCAACGTGGGAACACGACTACGAGTCTAGCTACAAGACTCTTAAATAAAGAAAAGCGCTTCGTGGGAGGCAACCCATGCTTAATTGTTTGCTTGTTAGTGTCATATGTCTTTTATTGATTGTTTATTCTCATGTTTAAATTTGTAAAAATGCTTTATTTTGTTTTTAACCTCGTCTTAATTGCATATAAAGGTATTTTACATAAGGGATAAGTGTAGGGAGGATTACACGTTTTCAAAAGAAACGTAAACATGAGAATAACAATTAACTAAAAGATATATATGTGTGTTTGTTCGAGTCAAATGCTTGTATCGAGTCATAATGGATGTTTTGCGAAATTTTCCAGATTCTAAAGATGTAAATTTTCGAATTTTTTCGAAAATTGCGAGACCGGTTTTGTCGGGATAACTTTGTCGAGATCGCAACTGACGGCGTCGGGAAGGAGTAAAATAACAGTTACTTTTTCTTGTTTTACGAGCTACTTAAAAATTTTGGAATTTTCGGTCTTAATTTTCGAAATGCAGTAAACATCCATTCCACAAGCATTATATCCTAGTTTAAATCGAGTCTTATATATATTATTACCGCCGATTTTACGCGAAGGTTTCGTTTGTTTTCTTCAAGTGTGCAGGTTTAATTTATCAAGAAGAAGTTACATAAGATTGGAAGGAGCTTTTCACGCATAAATTCTTCTTGGAAAGGATTTAACCACTACTTCACACACGGATCCTACCGAGCTAATCAGGGGAGTACTAGTTTCTTTCGTTTTAATTACCTTCCATTATCATAACTTTGATACTTTCGGGGAACATTGGGGACAATGTTCAGTTTAAGTGTAGGGAGGGAAAATAAAACGGGAACTTTGAAACTATGCTTATCCTTGAATATTTGCTTTGTCCAATTGTATTTGTGTAATAAACCATGAGAAAATGTCGGTTAGGGTAATTTTGGCACCAAATTTAAAATTTTTCATGACATATAGGAGTGGGCCATTAGTTTTAACAAAAGCGTCTCACGGATAGGAAGTTGCATGACTAGCACAAAAACCCTTTACCACCTAAATTCCACCCAAAATGTGAGGATCGCCCTTAGATTAGTAGGAATTAAAGCATTCATCTTTAATGCTTAGAGTGTGAACCGGTAGTATATTAGATTCTAGAACTTGTTTTGTGATGCATTCGAGATCGCTAGTAAGACTACACTTGTGTAGTTAGGAATAACTAAATGATAAGAGGCATTAGGATAACCCTTGTTTGATACCGTAATATAATTACTTTTTCCACATTGGTTGAGTAATTCCCCACACCTTTGCGTTGTACTCATCTTTAGTACACGATACCCTAGTTAACCTCTCGAGCCTATCCTTTTCGCGGTTCTCGTGATGTTTCGGTTTTCGGAATATCAATGAAGAGCATTGTTTACACCCACCCCAAATATACACCCAAATCGCCTTAGCCTACCATGTATGCACTCACTTTTAGTGCATTATTGTTATCACCCTAAACCCTTAGTTCAATTATCGGTTGCTTGCATGAGTTGCTAAGTCGAGTCATATCCTTTGTATCTGATTTTGGGACGATTGGGATTCATGGGAAAAGTTAAAGTTTATGAAATGACGGAAGGGAGCGTTAAATTCAAATTCCCTTTGTTTGCATAATAATGTACCCCAAGTGTTTTGATCTTTTCAATTCGGGTCAAATTAGTGTTAGAGTAATAAAAACTCAAGTGTAGGGATGTGCCTATAAATCCCTATCATTTTGATGTTACCGTAGAGGATGGTAGAGTAAAGTGTATGAAAAAAAAAAAAAAAAAAAAAAAAAAAAAAACGGGCTACCATCCTACATCTATCCTTTAAATTTATGTTTGTTTATTTCGAGTTAGCTAGAGTTTAGAGTGTCGAGTCTTGGCTTAGCAACGCCATTCTTCGTATGCATTTAACATAGAGATTTTGACTTGCCACCACTATATAGCCTATCCCACCAAACCCTTTGTTTCCTACCGTAAGCCTAACGTTACAACCCTTTAAAGACCTCTTTGATAGTCTTTCCTAGGTGCTTACGCCAAGCGATGGAGGTTTGATCTATTCTCAAGCCTATGGTAATCTATGTACTAGGACCGGTTAATGAGTGTTTATCTTCCATTTCCAATTTGTTATATTTCATATACACCCGAGAGATGTGAGTATCCAAACACCCCATGTGAGGTGCTAGTATGTGATTTCCGTGCTTGTTATGACTTTTATGGGGCTTATATGTGTTGTGGACCGTTTTAAACCAATGCTTCATGACCCCAACTTATAAATTAATTGGCTAAAAGCACATTTGCTTGAGGACAAGCAAATACCAAGTGTAGGGATATTTGATAAGGTTTTAAAGGTACCTTTTGAGGGTCGTTTAAGCCCTTATTTGATCACTTTTGTATCCGTTATTGCTTAATATCGTTCCTTTTCACTTTTAGGTCTCTTGAAGGCAAAATGCTGGAATGGCACTTATTTGGACGAAAAGGCGCGAATATCTGAAGAAAATGGCCAAAGTCGAATCGAGACACTCAAAGTCTTGAAAACATAAGGTGGCGTCGTCTGCTTAAGCTGCGACGCCGTCGGAGGATTTTGTGACGGACAAAGCCAAAACTCCTATTTTCAAGTGGCGACGTCAAGTTATAAAAGAGTAGGCCGTCGCATGACTCGGGCGGCCTAGATGCAATCGGATGGCGTCGAGAAGGCGAAGAGACGGCGTCACAAGCATAAGGTGGCCGTCACAAGTCTAACGTGGCCAAGGCGAAACCCTAATGACGGCGACACGGCGGCGTCACAAAACATAAGGTGGCGCCGTCGCGGATGTAATCTTATATATAGAATCCGAATTTTTAGTTTTAGTGTGTAGTCTTTTGGAGTAAAACCTAAACCGAACCAAGGCTGTCTTATACAGTATTTTAGGGTTCAAACCCTATCTTACACCAAGATAAGTGTTTTACTTCATTAATACAATTATGTCTTTGATTATTTGTGTGTATGCTTGCATGTTCTCCATGTCCGGCTAATTTACTTGTGTGTTTGCTTAGGAATATGAAACTTAATTATTGAATATTGATTGGTTGTCTCTTATCTTAGTTGATTAATGATCTAGTAATTCGATAGGTCATTCGTTGTGTACTTAATGCTTGATTAAATCTTTGTGAACCTTAGAATATAACTCCTTGAGTAGTTGTAAGCTAAACCATCCAAAGAGTGCCTTAGAGTAAGAGTTTATTATCCCTAGTGGGTTTTGTAGGCGAGACCCTTTGGTAAGTTCAAAGAGTTAGGGAGAAAGCATACCTACAACCTTAGACACACAACGCAACTAAGAATAAGGGCGTGACAATTCAACCACCAATAGGAGATAATTAAGGAGTAGTAAAACCTAAGTAAACACATCTTTAAACTATCATACAAGCACACAATAATTAGACATAGACTACATACACCTTAGATTAGATAATTAGATAAGTAGAGTAATCGGTAGCAATACCAACCCCAAATTCAAACCCGAGATTCGTACCTTTCCTTTCCTTTAAAAATATAAAAGATAAAAATAATCTTCCTCAACCCCAACCTTAGCGTAGTAACTTCTCACTAGCATTCCTATTCCCTAGAGAACGATATCAATACCGTGGCTTACCCTAATACTACACTACAACGATTAGGTTCCTTTGCCTAGGGTGTTGAAAAACTTGCTCGACGAAAGGAAGTTCCTTTGACCCAATATTATCTAATTGAATTTAAGAATCTATTTAGTATTTGTGTTTCCTCGGCTCGTTATCTTAAATATATATATATATATATATATATATATATATATATATATATATATATATATATATATATATATATATATACTAGTTTTAAAGCCACCAATGGGCGGCATGACTTATAATTATTTGTTTGTTATTTTTGTTAAGCTGAAATACATTTTAGAATTGTCAAACAATATTATAAAACAATTGTTTTTGTTTTTTTTTTGTTTAGAATTATAAATAATTGTATGGTTTGCGTGGATGTAAATTATAAAAACATACAAACTATAAGTAACTAAGTTTAGTGTAATACATATAAATGATAATGAAACGATTAAATAATATAAGTACACCGGCTTTTGTAAAAACAGACCAATCTAGGACAATGTTTGGCCTTAACTTTTATTAATCATCATAGCGAAATTAAAAAATGGATGATCATTATTCATATACAAAATAAAATTTCTTTGTACACGACATTTGTTGCGAAGTATGTGTATTAATCGTCTTTGTCACAACAAAGAATCTTAAAACCTTTTTTCGTCTTAACTCTTGAAAGACCAACATGAAGTTGTCCGGTCATTGTACCCAACTTGTGATAATGTTTGAGAGCCAAATATATACAGAGTTTTTATAGACATGAAGTAAATTTTGAGTACAAATAACATCTATCTTGCAATAGTATTTTTTGTTGAAAATTTCAAACACTTGGTGAACCAATTCAATATTCATCGATAATCAATATGTTACAAAATATTATTAGAACCCTTTTGCCAAAAGAGCTTAAATTTTGTTAGTTTCTATCTTTTAGTGTTGGGAGGAAGAGGTACACCAAACCATTGACTCTCGAAAGGTCTCATCATCAATGGGTGCAGTAGTAGCTACCATGTTTTCAAGTTTGGCTTTATCTGAAGGAGCCATGACCACCATGTGTTGGCAGGCATACCATGTAAGTGATGTCAAATGCTACACAATATGTAGGTCCATCTGATCCAACCAAACCAACTCTATCCATGACGAACCAAACACATAGCTTTTGTAGATCAACATCATGCACCACCTCAATGTAATAAGCTATACTTGTCAGTTATCATGTATCAATTATAAGATTTCAATAAAATTGGAAAGCAAGTACTAACAATTGATCATAAATTCGTTGTACCGTTCATGAAATTATATACTCCGTACCTTCTAATAGCGTGTTGGCCATCCCACTTAAACGATCAACACGTCACCTACAATATTAGATGTGTAAAGTACCTATTATCACGAAAGGTGGTATGAGGATCCCTGAAATCATTTTCGAAAACTTATTATCAGGAAAACTTATATGCTTAAACTTGAAAAATGTAGGATTCCATAGTCCCAAATCATATACCTGTTAATACATCATGCGCACTGCATCTAGTTGAGACATCTCAGCACCATAGGTGCTCACAAGCTCCAAGACCTCTGGTGTGCTAACTAAATAAGTAAACCTGGAAATACGACAAATTAAACGCAATGGACTTACAATCCAAACATAACTTACTAATTTATAAGAAAAGTTCATTACCTCTCCAATGTTCACTTTTTGAACCACGTTAGTAAATAATCAAGTGACGTTAGTAAACTCAAAAAATAAATAAATAAATAAATAATTAAAAAAAAGTTTAATGATAGCTCTTACCTTATATTGTTCCTTTTTTCTAAAAATTTACAACGTTCGCTATAATTTTTAAGAATTTCTTCATTAGCTTGTTTCTAATGAAAGCTAGTGACAACATCTTAAAATTTTTAAGAATACCATGCCACTACAGTTAGATCATGGTGATCGAAGTTTTTGTAAACGTTACAGCTGGTAACAATATTAGATCATGGTAAAGAATATCATGCCAGTACTGTTAGATCATGCCACGAAATGAGTCTCAAAAATTAGCATTTAGAAAATTTATATGTTATTATCCTCTACTCAAATTTGCAACACTTGGGTTAGCACATAAGTTAAGGAAACGTTTTTGGCGATCATCAAAATATTTAGGTCGCCTTGTAGATATTTACCATCATTAGGAAAATCAAGCAGTAGATCCATTGTTATATCTGATGATTTATTTGCTTTAGAAGAGTTTGGCGAGTATGATCCACAGTTTGTTACCTTTTCAGTTTCAATCTTACATACCTTATCAGCAGATGCACCAGTTGAGCCAGCAGTGAACGTTGTTCCAGTTTGCACAGTGTCCATTGAAATAATTTTATCGTCTGACTGAAGTTCTTCGCTGTTTGAAATAATTCACCAGCTTCCAAATTCTATGCATGAAGAGAGTAGTCACAATCACCTGCACCAGTTGATGGGCTGAGAAGGATTGGATCTATTGACAGCGTGGCTTCAATCTCCACCTTGGAGCTCTCCCATTATGCAATTTGGGTAGCTGATGGTAACTTTGATTTTGTATCTGCTGACTTGGAAGCTGAGTCAGATGGCAGGATAGGAGTTTTATTAAGAACACCTTTTCTTAAATGAGAATTCTAATAGTTTTTAATCTCGTTGTCTATTCTTCCTTGCAGCCGTGAGGCTATGGAGGTGCCCACCTGGATAATCATTCTTCAGTTTGTGCAGCAAAATAAAAAATCCAAAATGTGACCAACATTACAAAGGTAATGACTCGTTGTTTTTATTTTTATAGCATAACAAATCACCTCTATTTAGTCATAATTTCTACGAAAATGAAAGATAATTGCATAGCATTAGTTATTAAGCGCTAATTACAAAATTCACATGTAAAAATTGGTTAACAATAAACTTAGTTAAAATATAAGAATATAGTTTGCATGTATCATTCAAGGAGAGCAGTGTTTAATCTCGCTTTAAGAGCCTTAGTTATCGCAATACTTTCATGGAGACCAAACAAAATCCAAACACAATTTCATCTACCACCAAGTAGAATTGGTTGGAAAATCTTTGAAAGTGAATATGCAATGGGAACCTTAAATGAAGATATGGAAAAATTTAATTAAATGCCTTGATTCAAGTTCCCACTATATTTGTTTCAGTAGTCTTAGTAACTCAATGTCATTGGTTTTGAAAGTGATGTCTGATGTGGTTACATGCATAATGTGGTTACATAATGCTTAACTAAAACTCTTGAAAATGGAATTATAATCTATGTGAATTAGAAGGATGAATGAAGAGAATACATGATATATTTTGTAGGTGTTAAATCCCGACAATACTGATAAAAGCCCTTTCTTTTGTCTCGTTTATACAGCAAGTTTCATGGTGGGTTATCGATTTACTCCCATCAGTCAAAACTCATAATATTAACAAACACAATCAGCCAATCCATAAGGCACATAGCTTGATAAGGTATACAAATTGTCTCTGCCTTCAACAATGTAAATGGCAAAAAAATAAATTTCATACCTTAGATCATGGAGTCGCCATGAAAGAACTCCATTTACTTGCTCCAACCACTCACGCTTTTTTCCCTTGCATTTCTATCCTGCCATCCAGTGACAGACACTCAGAGGCCCAAAAAGTAGTGTCATCCTGAAAACCATCTCCTTTCGACTCTGTATTCAGAATAATATAAACACATAGTCTTTAGACATAAGTATCATCTATAAATTTGCATATAGGTGTCACTAAAATACAATCTTAATCACGGTGTCACTAAATCAACAATTTAAGTTACATGTTTTTACAATCTTAATCACTATAATATACTTTTATGGTAAAATACAATCTTAATCAACAATTTAAGTATCATCTATAAATTTGCATAATATACCTTTATGGTAAAATACAATCTTAATCACGGTGTCACTAAATCAATAATTTAAGTTACATGTTTTTACAATGTCTGATCAAAGTGTTACAACTATTGCAGCCCAAGCAAAGCATTATGCAAATCATATCTATAGAAACCAACAAAATCACCATAGCTTAGTTTCTTAAAAAAATACACGATTTATAAAGATCATTATCAGTGATAGCAAGTGTGATAGTTATCAGTGATAGCAAACCATACCCGCTATGGGTGTTGATCCTCACAAGGGAATTGTCATCATCAAAAATCTGTTTAAAAATGTATATATCAAAACGATGTCAACTTAAAATTACAAAGAGAACATAGGTGCCCTTGTGACTAAGACGTTAACAAATCATACAAAAAGGATGGCAATTTTCACTCATTTACTAATAAGTGGGTGCACTGGAGTAATTTTTTATTTCTAAAGGATGTTTGAACACCAGTTCTCCTTTAGAAGGATGTTTGAACTTTTTATGTCTCTATGGATAGCTCCTTTTTGTGTCTTCATAGGATGATCATGTAGATAGGTTAGTCCACGTGCAGCCCCAACACATATCTTTAGGCGTTAGGTCCATGTGAGATCAGTCGAATTGACATGCTGAACCAACCTCCCATGAGATGCGACAATGTCTCATTTTAAAGCATTGGTTCCAGAATACTCGAGGCTGATCTGGTCTCCTTGGTTCACCCACACTATCACAAAAGCGTTGCAAGATATTAATAGAAAATACACATTTTAATCGATAGATAACTGCATATGATAATACTTTTGGCCCATACGATGTCTGAAAATTTCAAGAACTTCATCCGCTGTAAAAGTACAACTGAAGTCTGACAATGTTAGTACGCACATCCGCTGCAACTGTTGATTCAAAGATATCCGTGCTAGATAGCTCTGCATAAAAAGCAAAGTATTTGAAATTTTTTCAAAGATATCTGTGCTAGACGTGGCAAACTGTGACTGGGATGGGTAACTGGTCATTATGGGTCAAGTCGAGTTAACCTACCCAAATGCGTTTTTCTTAAGGTCTACCTCTCTTTAACCATATTTTGAAGTTTGCCCTTTGGACTCATTGTCTATAAAGTCTAGCTTTAAAACTTAACTTTTGAAGAAATCCCATTCAACCCATTTAAAAGTAGTGTCAAAATCTCCACCTCAAGATAAAAATACAAGTATAAATGTGAATTGTCGAACCTGGGTAACATTGTTTCGATCAAGGCAATCAATGCAGTTGTATCGAATGACTCCATTTTGCTCATCTATCAGCTCTCCTTCTGAGGTTTGCAGAAAGTATCTGCTCAACTGGAACAGTGAATACTATAAATGATATAAAGAAAAAACCATCTTAGCTCTATCTACGAAGACTATTTCAGGATAAGAACGTGTAGATAGTATAGTCAAGTTTTGCTAATACCCGTGTTTATCAAAGTCGTCAGCAATATTGTTGAAAAATAAAACAAAAAGATCATTGGCAGAATATTCCATTTTTTAGATAAATGAATGATTAGAAGAATACATAGAACTGAGGATGTAAAAAATAAAACAACATAGGGATATAAAATAAGTGTATATACCTTTATCAGATAGTGGACTTACTTTCCCCTCCTTTAGATGAACTCGAAAGTACATGACATTGACATAACTCCCTCGCTTCGTCAAATTCAAAGTACTAAGTTATCGTAGAACAAACTCGCATTAGACTGTAATATCGAATATCTGCAATATAAGTATATAAATAAACCTTAATCATCCAAAGCTTAATATAAACTGAATGACTTCAATTATGTCATCTTAACCCTTCATTAAGCTACTGCTTTAGAGTTTACAATAAAAACCAAAGCATGCATAGAAGTGATTATTTCCATTTATATTTAATATTACCTTTTAGTTTATATCCAATTATAACTCATTAATGCTAGGAAACATGTCCAAATTCAGTTCAGGGTATTGTTTATCTGTTATTTAGCTATAATATAATTTGATGAAACAAAGGTTTGTAATTCTCAACGCCTTTAAGTAATCAAAAACCCATTCCAAAATGCACAAACCTTGATGAGTACACCTGGTAATGCTTTATATTAACTAAATTATCCAATGACCAAAATAAAAACAATTAGTTCAAGTACATGTATTTGTATGTTCATCATCCCATTCATCTTCCATGCAGATGAGTGACTGTGGTTTCGAGAATTTTCACCATGTATTGTTCAAATGATTGCGATCTGGAGTCCACATTCTCTTGAATCTCACGACCGCACTTTTCTTTCACCATATGGTATTGTGAACGCGATTGATTTAGCTCACCTCTATGTCCTAGTCCACACACCAACAAATACAAAAGAAACACACTCTTATACAGACCATAAACTTTAAACTATGAGGCTATTTTTTCGTTATCAAGCTTATTCAAAGATTTTCTTGGAGTACGAAATAACAACTTTTCGGCTTCATTTTCCTTAATAATGTGTCAAGTTGCTCTTCATCTGAATATTTGGTAAAGTATTAGAAAAACTATAAGGTGTGTTTGGCATCCCTTCATCAGAAACCATACCTTTGCAATATGCAGCCATCAAATATGCAATCAGCATCATGAAATCTTGAACATTTAAACAACACTAAATCATTATATCAAATGACAATACTAATGTAACGACGTCTCACTACATATTTTCACAAACCAGGATAACAAAAAAAAGGTACTCACTTATTGTGACTGTATATTAACTGAAGAGTAAGCTGAATTGAAGTTTCTCCGGACAAAATTCCTTTCATTGAGTATTGGCTGCATTAACACGTAGAATATCATAGTCAGTACATTTTTACCATCATAATTTCAAAAGTAAATTTAAATATTGTTTTATTTGATTTATTTTCTGGGAGTGTTTGGGAATGCGTATCTGGCCAGATACATATCGATACGTATTAGGGACTAAGAGAGGGAATTTTATCACCTATGATTCAGATACAAAATGCATGAAGCAGAGTATACTGTCGTTAGAGAGTCCCATATTACAATGTTTAAACATCTCATCATATCCTGATACGTTATTGACCCATATCACAATGCTACCCGTTCATTGTATTGAACATAATAGCTATTCATAAAAACTATAAAAGAACAAATAGTATTCCCCTGGTAGTAATTCAAAAATATGAATAACACAATAGCTATTGGAAAGCTTCATTCTCATTATTTTGATACAAACATATACACCAAAAACTGGTTTTTGAAAACTCACCCTGCATCTGTGGACTGTCTCTAACATTAAACTATGCGTCTTCCAAAGCAATCCAAGTTACATAAGATTGTGGTATTTTCATCTATTTTAGCTGCATGGTACTGTAAACATAAACAACCTTAAACATAAACAACCTTAAACATAAACAACCTGTAAACATAAACATGAAAATTTAATAATACCTCCTGATTCCGTTAAAAATATAATTTAAGGAAAAATATAATAAATGAACCGAATGATATAATTAATATGCTCAGGGATTGAATTTTTTTTAACCATATTAGGGTTTTGTAAAAAAAAATATATAATGAATTAAGAAAAAATATATATTTAAGGAAAGATCCAAAGGGATCAATCTTGTTGAGAGGTACTGCCCAGGAAATATAATAAAGTTTAAAAAGATAATTACTTAATATAATTTTTAGATAAATTGTATTTAGTATAGGATTCCAATAGCCATTTATATATTATAATATGCAACATAATTATCAAAATAACTTGTTGTCAAAGTGGTAAACACACAAGTTATTTATCAAAACAACCAAGGTTCAATTCTTGCAAGGCTCCTTTTTTATAAACAATTTTCAAAAAAATTTAATAAAAATCCAAAAATTATCAAAAACAAATTAATAAAAATCCGAAATTTTACAATTAATGCTTAGGTGGACAAAAATATTGCTTAGTTGGACAACAAATGCTTATATGGCATGAAATTGGATGAGGTGACATTGAGGTGGCATTGAGTTGGCATTGAGGTGGCATTAATGTCAAATGCCTCCTATTATATATAATATAGAGATATATATATATATATATATATATATATATATATATATATATATATAGTGTTTTAAAAATATCTTAAATTAGTGTGTTTAATTATTTTGTATTTTGGATTATGTTGTAGCTTCTTTAAATGGTACGTTATGCAAATTTTATTGTACTTTTTAGTAAGGGGTGTTTTAATTGGTTGTTTTAAATTTGGTGGATGTGCTTTTAATTGGTTGTACAATGTGAATAAATTATTGTACTTTTAAGTAATGATGTGTTTTAATAAGAATATTAATTACAATATGCATTTCTCTCTCATTTGACCAATTTCAACAATTCAACTTTGACCAATTTCTCTCCCATTTTTCTATTATACGAGTACCCGCGCCTAGCGATAGCGGTTTCTAGTTGCAAGAAAATTTTTGCGACGAATAATTGTTACAACCTTGCCATTAGGAAATTATTTATAACCATGGTTTTAAGACAGCCATCTTGGCGACGGCCAAGCAGGTTATGAGTGGTTCTAATTAGATAATATACGGCTCAACGACAGTTCAACGGTGATAGTCAAGGTTAATTGTAAGTCTGTACTACAACTTCGTGCGTCATTCACTTTTTTTTATAGACTTGGATATTATTAGAAGCTTACAAGTTCGTATGCTACTTTTTGCAATAAAGTTTACAATTGCCAGCAACTGTTGGGTTGCATAATATGACATTAGATAACATATATTCCGATATCACTTACGAATAGCTTAATCTTAAAAACCTTTATAGTTGATTATTATTTTCAAATATTACCTTTTTGTCAATACACATGGAGCAAAAAACTAAAATAACATTACATTAAATTGAAAATAATCATCAACGTCCAATTAATTGAGTTTTCAACTTTAAAACGATTTTTGAGTTAGGATGCCACATTTTATTTATGATGGTCAACAAAAATTTGGTAATCTTTGTCACATAGATTAGTTTGTTACACTCTTCGGTCCTTGTGTCTATTCAAAAAAGACAGTTTCTACCTTTCCAATTCAAATTATTCATGTTTTCATTTTGCTTTATAAAAATTCCAGCTTTCCGATTCCCCATAATATAAATTATTCAATTTCAATTTCCAGCTGCTTTCCTGGTTCCCTAGAATTCAAAATTTTCATTTTCAACTTCTTCTTAAAGTCCGATACCAACCAAATTCACCAAAACAAAATTGTTTAAAACATTATACTATTTTATAAAGAAAAACAAATTTATAAGAAAAACAAAACTTTGAACCCCAATTCCAAAACACTTGTGATGCATCGCCATCTTGTAAAATAATATGCCAACTCAATCACCCAGCCTTTATTATCTTCATAAACATCAACAAAGAAAAAAGAAGTATCGTATGATTTATCCGAGTAAGACTATGCTACCTTTAAACAAACTTAAGAGCCAAAAACATCAAGAACACATCTAACATACACCATAGATTTCAACCAAAAACATCAACGACAGTTCAACTTAAGATTTACAATATAAACCTTACAACAAACTTTAAGCCGTAAACTTTATTATAACTAAATTTACACAATAAATATTAAAAACAATTTACATTATAATATTAACAATAACCATTATAAAAAATATTAACAACAATTTTAAAAATAAAGCATACTATTTCGGGCAATAAATATGATTCCGGCTACTGTTCCAACTATTGCTCCGGCGAGAGTGACGGTTGCAAAAAAATCAAAAAAAAGTTAGATCTACAAATATAAAATCATTAGATCTAAAAAATCGGATCTATATGATGAACATGCTATGTAGCCATTATTTGGTTACTTTCCAACTCAAAAGATCACTCATAATCCTTTTTCCAACTCACCATATCACATTATAATATTCCCATATCTCATTCAATGATTCACACTAAAACCTAATGAAGAAAAGTGACGACAAACACTCTCCTCCCCCATTATTTTCTGTCGACAACACATAAGACATCAAGGAAGCTTTGCAAGGTGTCAAAAAGAATGCGTAGCTGCTGTGACCGGGGTTGGCTTGAAATAGATCTTTAAAAAAAGTTAAAATAAATACGGATGTTTAAAATAAAAATAGATCTACAAAAAAATCAATAAATATACAAATAAAAATATTAGATCTAAAAAAAGTTCGGATCTTTAAAAAATACGGATTTATAGAAAAAATCGGATCTTTAAATAAATAAATAAAACTTACGGTTGTTAAAAAAAATACGGATTTTAAAAAAACTTCAAAAAACTACGGATCAATTTTTTTACCAAAAAGCATATTTATGAAAAACAATTATGAAAACAATTTTTTTACCAAAAAGCATATTTATGCATTTGCACCTCTCTTCCTCTAGTGCAGAGTTGGTTGTTCCACCGGTCAATGCTCGACCACATAGTAGCCCGGCAGAGAACTCAACCTTATTTCCTTGACACATTTCGTGATACTAAGCTTGACTCAACATTCTCGAACCAGTTAGCAATCCAATGGCACCCTCGATACCATGAAATTCCATTGGCTTACATGTCATGAAAGTTTTGTAGTTGCATCCTTGACCGCGTTTGAAGAACCTTCTCCGTTGTTGGTTCGTCTAGCATCGAGATGTGTTATAATTTGAGTGAGTAGATCCGCTATTCGATGGCGTTGTTGTTTGGATGGTCATTGTTGTTTGGGTTGCCGTTCTTTGTTGCTTCTGGCGTGTGTTTCTTGCGACCATGATCCTCGGTGGACCAAAACATCGGGTTGAGTAAGCGACATTGACGGAGTCGGATGAGGTGCGAGCGGTGGTAATGTGTTATAGTGATCGAAACATGACGAGAACAGAGACATGCTATGTCTAACAAGTCGAAAGATGGAGAAGAGAGGATATAAAGAAGGTGCGGTAATGTAGGCGTGAGCGTAAAACATGCCATGCATACCCACCCGACCAATGCAACCCGGTGACCGGACTCTAAAGACTCGACTAAACATGATTTAAAACTACCACTCTTATCATTGCATGGTTCTTCATAAATTAGACATAGTTGATCGGGCTATGTATAATTTATGAGTAACAATCAACGATAGAACTAGATGACTCGGATGATGTTCAATGTTTAATAAAATAATATATCACACCTCATGGGAGGCGAAACACGAGGTGTAACGGAAGGGAACATAAGCACAAGATAATAGAACATACCAACATTAATATTAAAAAGAAATATTACACCATTACAATTCCAGTTTAGCCGGCATCGGCAAATATATTACAAAGTTTAGATTCCAAAATATAGAGTTTTATTACATACGACTTGTAGCGACAAGTGAAAACTTCTTTATGCAAGACTTGATAGAAAAGCTACTAACGATCACCTGAAATGCATGAGAGAAAAACGGGTCAACTATGAAAATAGTTGGTGAGTAAACACGCTTAGCGAAATAAGAAAAATCGTAAGAAATATTCAAAGCTTTCGGTCAACGAAAATAGTTCTCAAAGCAAAGGCATTGTGTATCCACTCAGTTCCAAATTCCGCCCATACAAAACTTGCAACCTGTGTGTACACAACCCATTGCACAAAAATATAGTACGTCAAGTAGTCGAGTGTAAGTGGTCATAATAGTTCACAACATTGTACCAAATATATAATAATTTAGCGATGCTCGAACATGGGAGACTTTGCCTTTGCTCAACAAGGAGACTCCTTTGTCACTCGACCACCTAGGCGAGATTTATTGAGACGCTCCACCAATAAGGCGAGACTTTATAGTGATGCTCGAGCAGAGGAGACTCCTTTGTCACTCGACCACCTAGGCGAGATTTATTGAGACGCTCCACCAATAAGGCGAGACTTTATAGTGATGCTCGAACATAGGAGACTCCTTTGTCACTCGACCACCTAGGCGAGATTTATTGAGACGCTCCACCAATAAGGCGAGACTTTAGGGTCATAGCATGTGGGACAAGGTTCAATAAGTTCAAATAAGTAATAGGTTCGTAATTAAGTTCAAGGATTCTAAGTCGAGTTCAAAAGTTCAAGTCTAAAGAGTTCATAAAAGTAATAATCAATTTAACTCAAATATGGTTCATGCATTTCGCCCCAAAATATAGTACAAGCGGTAAAAGGGGTTTGTGATTACTCACTTGGTAAACCGGGCGATGACAAAAGTGAGTACACCGAGGTTTATAATGTAATCGTCAACGGGACCTATTATCAATGATATGATATGTCATGAATTGCAATGTAATGTTATGCATGCACTCCATATGTTATTTATACCATTTACGGGTTTTGAAAATATTACTCGTCGTCGAAAAATACTCTTTTGACGTCTTGACCCTTCAAAATGACTTTACATGTTTTACGTCAAAATGTCATCCTACAATGGTTTTATAATGATTTATAGTGAAATTACTACTTTTCGTCGCAAAACAATGTCGTCGGAAAAATCATGAAATCAACAAAAATGGCTCCGGAAAAGTGGTTGTAAAAGCGGTGTCGTCGATCGTTAGAAAACGAACTCGACGGTTTTGGAAAGTTTGCATCGATATCTAAAAGTTTCGATTCAGGAGTTTTCGTCCAAAAGGTCTCGATCATAAAGATATCAAAGGCTCAAGATGGTGATTTTGTTAATGTTGTGCGAAAAATAAGTTTCGCCAATGTTTGAACATCCGTAAATAATTTATCATAACTCCGCTTGACAAACGGCTTTTTGTTTTGAAAAATATGGCCGATGAACTTTATTTTACTAGAAGACACTTCGTTATAAAAGTTTTGCATCATGGTTAAAAGCGCATAAACATGGACGATATAGCTAATGAAATACTTGAATCGTAGAAATAATATAATTTTTCGGAAAATAATATTTACGGCAACTTTATAAAAGCGGCCATATATTTGTCGTTTTAAATCCGTTTTCTCGTAAAATATGTCCTTAGCCGTATCGAAGTAAACTAATATATTTTGAGAAGTCGAAATAATTTGTGAAGCTTAAGGCTCGTTTTGACCCGAAATATGTAAAACTGCATGCTGTCTTTTTCGGAAAAATATACTTTTAAATCGCCAAACTTTAAAAATTCACCACGGCTTCGTTATAACTCCGTTTTATCCGTTCAAAAGGCCACGGATTCGTTTTAAAGTATATTTTCTAATTATCAAGGCCAAAATGTCGTACCATCAGTGGGTTTTCCAGAATTTCGTTTTAAGGACAGATCACAAATTATAGTTTACGAAAATAGTTTTCTCGGACAAAACCTATTCTAATCCCTTCAAATCAACTCCAAAGCTAATCTAATCCTACCATACACCTTCTTAGGGTGTCATGGGTTCCTAATCACCATCAAGACCAAAGAATAACTTGGGAATAATTATAGGATGACCATATTGTATATATATAACTTAAAAATCAAGAAATAAATGGTATAAACTACATAACATGCATATAAGCTCCAAAAATGATAAGAAACTTATGAAAATAATAAGGAAACTTAAAAATGATAAGAATATGCTTACTAGTGCAAGTGAAGAGGTGTAGGTAACAAAGGTTTATCTTAAATATCCTTGGTTTTTATTTCAAAACCATGAAAAGGATATGATCTAGGTTGTTAACACTTGATTTGCAAAAACTTGATCCCTTGGTTGCTCTTGAGTGGCCGGTTATGATAAGCCAAGAAAAGAGAGAAATAAACTTTTTACACTAACACTTGATTTGAGAAATGAGGTGAATTATTGAGGTAGAAGACTTATGTAAGTGTAGAAAACATTTTCAAGCACAAACCATACAATATTTATGACATACCCTCCCCTTGGCCGGTTTTTGGGGGAGGGTTGTCTCCATTTATATATATTTTTTTTTAAACTTATACTTGTATTATTTGTTGTGTAATTTGTAATAATTTGTAGAAAAAAGTAAGTAAAATGTACAATTATAGGTAAATGGGAATTTGTGGTACAAGTAAGTTTTTGTTAGATCAAAATACAATGTAATGAGTTGATAAAAATTGTAAAAATACTTTCCTTGTGAAAATCGGGTGATAAAATAATTATCGTAAAATTTTTAAGAAAGCGACGTAATAATTAAACTTTAACGATTAAAATACCAAATAAATGTGAAACACTAGGAAAACTAAAATATAGTTTTTATGAACTAAATGTAAGTTTAAAAATACCTCGGGATCATTTTTGAAAGTAACGGGTTAAATAATCAAAATAAAAACTCACGCGATAAAAATTATTAAACATAAAAATTACGCGTTTAAGGTGAAATGAAATATCGTGAATGAACTAACATGATGCATATTTAATTTAAGAAATGACCGGAATTTGAGAATTGTGACATTCTTCCCATGTCAGCGGAATCATGTCCTCATGATTCGATTAACGATACTATGGTCCGAACCTCGACAAGAGTTCTAAAAGTTCATGCTCGTACAAACAGGTCTAAATGATCATATCAATGCCCATGCGTCATGGTTCCCCATATAACTAAGTGCGTGCCCGTGATCGGTTGATAGGGTAAACTTATCCAATATCGAGCGTAGCTCTCAAAGACCTTTAGGTAGTCGATTCTAATTTAATCTCACAACTCATCAAACAAGAACGTCATGAGATTAAACTAAACCGACTTGAGTAAACTTGTCTCTTAGCTTGATTTTCGCAACTCATCAAACAAGAACGTCACTAGATCAAGCTAGGAAACAAGTTGTTAGAAAGGTAGGATGCCACATCCTTGAATGAAGTCTTTTGAAAGATTCGCTCGATATTCGATTTGCTTACACAATCAAATCCAATCAACAAAATATATAACAACTAAGGTCGATATCAATAGGTCTCAAATTAATCAATGTCGTGAACGTGGTAAAGATTGGAAGGAAGTTATGCACTCAAAATCATGTCGTACAGAAATAAGGTAGTTGTTCGAAAGAATGTACCCGTTAAGCGTTGCGGGCTTCCTCGGTACCCAGATAGAATGCTCGACCACGTGCGGGAGGAATTTCAATGTTCTGATCTTGTGGGCCTTCTATTGCCAATGCCAAGTTTGGACGATTACCTCCTTGATTGGGAGTTCTTTTCAACTTTGGACAGGTATTGCGAAGGTGATCTAGACTTCCACACTCGTAACATGCTTTTCTCTGTCCTTGATTTCCAGTTCTGTTTGAGCAATTTTTCGCGAAGTGGCCCGTCATCCATTTGCCGCACCTTGGGCGTCTCTAAGTGATGATAATTACATCGAGTGCACAAAGGATGGGGACTGCATATCCTTTGCGCTCTGGGTGGTCGCCCATAGTTACGAGTTATTCGCGCCTCTTGTTTGGTGATTTTGGTCTCGGTTTCCTGGTGATCCTCCTGTCGCTTTCGTCCATTGTCGTTTGCTTTTGTTAGTTCTCGGACTGATCACATCATTTGTCAAGCGATCGCCATACTCACGGCTTGCGAGTGGTTGGTTTCGACAGTGACATCCTCTAATTTACGGTATCAATCCCCATATATATCGGTCAATCAACTTCTCCACGGTGGAAACCATGTGAGGAACCATCCTAGTTAGCTCGTGGAACCGGATCGTGTACTTGTCGATCTCTACTCCTACCATCAAGTGATTCCAAAATTCTTCTTCCGGTTTACGCACTTCATCTTTTCTGCGGTACTCATCGGTTAGTAGTTTCTTGAATGCTTCCCAAGATAATGCATTTGCGACCTCTCTTCCTCTAGTGCGTAGTTGGTTGTTCCACCGGTCAATGCTCGACCACAGTAGCCCGTGAGAGAACTCAACCTTGTTTCCTTGACACATTTCGTGATACTAAGCTTCGACTCAACATTCTCGAACCGGGTTAGCGGTCAATGGCACCCTCGGTACCATGAAATTCCATTGGCTTACATGTCATGAAAGTTTTGTAGTGCATCCTTGACCGGCGTTTGAAGAACCTTCTCCGTTGTTGGTTCGTCTAGCATCGAGATGTGTTATAATTTGAGTGAGTAGATCCGCTATTCGATGGCGTTGTTGTTTGGATGGTCATTGTTGTTTGGGTTGCCGTTGTTGTTTCCTCTGGCGTGTGTTTCTTGCGGCCATGATCCTCTGATGGACCAAAACATCGGGTTGAGTAAACGACATTCGAGCGAGTCGGATGAGGTGCGAGCGGTGGTAATGTGTTATAGTGATCGAAACATGACGAGAGCGAGACATGCTATGTCTAACAAGTCGAAAGATGGAAAGAGAGGATATGAACAAGGTACGGTAATGTAGACGTGAGCGTAAAAACATGCCATGCATACCCACCCGACCAATGCAACTTGGTGACGGACTCAAAAGACTCGACTAAACATGATTTAAAACTACCACTCTTATCATTGCATGGTTCTTCATAAATTAGACATAGTTGATCGGGCTATGTATAATTTATGAGTAACAATCAACGATAGGACTAGTTGACTCGGATGATGTTCAATGTTTAATAAAATAAAATAAAAAAAAATTTTATTCCGGTTATAGTTGTGATTTTTATTTTTGAAAATCGGCATTCTCTATAACCTTTGGCTCGATACCAATCTGTCACCCTCATGGGGCGGAAACACGAGTGTAACGGAGGAACATAAGCACAAGATAATAGAACATACCAACATTAATATTAAAAGAAATATTACACCATTACAATTCTAGTTTAGCGGCATCGGCAAATATATTACAAAGTTTAGATTCCAAAATATAGAGTTTTATTACATACGACTTGTAGCGACAAGTGAAAACTTCTTTATGCAAGACTTGATAGAAAAGCTACTAACGATCACAGAAATGCATGAGAGAAAAGCGGGTCAACTATGAAAATAGTTGGTGAGTAAACACGCTTAGCGAAATAAGAAAAATCGTAAGAAATATTCAAAGCTTTCGGTCAACGAAAATAGTTCTCAAAGCAAAGGCATTGTGTATCCACTCGGTTCAAATTCCGCCCATACAAAACTTGCAACTGTGTGTGTACACAACCCATTGCACAAAAATATAGTACGTCAAGTAGTCGAGTGTAAGTGGTCATAATAGTTCACAACATTGTACCAAATATATAATAATTTAGCGATGCTCGAACATGGGAGACTTTGCCTTTGCTCCAACAAGGGAGACTCCTTTGTCACTCGACCACCTAGGCGAGATTTATTGAGACGCTCCACCAATAAGGCGAGACTTTATAGTGATGCTCGAGCAGAGGAGACTCCTTTGTCACTCGACCACCTAGGCGAGATTTATTGAGACGCTCCACCAATAAGGCGAGACTTTATAGTGATGCTCGAACATAGGAGACTCCTTTGTCACTCGACCACCTAGGCGAGATTTATTGAGACGCTCCACCAATAAGGCGAGACTTTATAGTGATGTCATAGCAGACTTTGGGACAAGGTTCAATAAGTTCAAATAAGTAATAGGTTCGTAATTAAGTTCAAGGATTTAAGTCGAGTTCAAAAGTTCAAGTCTAAAGAGTTCATAAAAGTAATAATCAATTTATTTCAAATAAGGGTTCATGCATTTCGCCCCAAAATATAGTAAAGCGGTAAAAGGGGTTGTGATTACTCACTTGGTAAACCGGTGCGATGACAAAAGTGAGTACACCGAGGTTTATAATGTAATGCGTCAACCGGGACCTATTATCAATGATATGATATGTCATGAATTGCAATGTAATGTTATGCATGCACTCCATATGTTATTTATACCATTTACGGGTTTTGAAAATATTACTCGTCGTCGAAAAATACTCTTTTGACGTCTTGACCCTTCAAAAATGACTTTACATGTTTTTACGTCAAAATGTCATCCTACAATGGTTTTATAATGATTTATAGTGAAATTACTACTTTTCGTCGCAAAACAATGTCGTCGGAAAATCATGAAATCAACAAAAATGGCTCGGGAAAAGTGGTTGTAAAAGCGGTGTCGTCGATCGTTAGAGAACGAACTCGACGGTTTTGGAAAGTTTGCATCGATATCTAAAAGTTTCAGTTCAGGAGTTTTCGTCCAAAAGGTCTCGATCATAAAGATATCAAAGGCTCAAGATGGTGATTTTGTTAATGTTGTGCGAAAAATAAGTTTCGCCAATGTTTGAACATCCGTAAATAATTTATCATAACTCCGCTTGACAAACGGCTTTTGTTTTGAAAAATATGGCCGATGAACTTTATTTTACTAGAAGACACTTCGTTATAAAAGTTTTGCATCATGGTTAAAAGCGCACGCAAACATGGACGATATAGCTAATGAAATACTTGAATCGTAGAAATAATATAATTTTTCGAAAATAATATTTACGGCAACTTTATAAAACGGCCATATATTTGTCGTTTTAAATCCGTTTTCTCGTAAAATATGTCCTTAGCCGTATCAAGTAAACTAATATATTTTTGAGAAGTCGAAATAATTTGTGAAGCTTAAGGCTCGTTTTGACCCGAAATATGTAAAACTGCATGCTGTCTTTTTCGAGAAAAATATACTTTTCGTCGCCAAACTTTAAAAATTCACCACGGCTTCGTTATAACTCCGTTTTATCCGTTCAAAAGGCCACGGATTCGTTTTAAAGTATATTTTCTAATTATCAAGGCCAAAATGTCGTACCATCAGTGGGTTTTCCAGAATTTCGTTTTAAGGACAGATCACAAATTATAGTTTACGAAAATAGTTTTCTCGGACAAAACCTATTCTAATCCCTTCAAATCAACTCCAAAGCTAATCTAATCCTACCATACACCTTCTTAGGGTGTCATGGGTTCCTAATCACCATCAAGACCAAAGAATAACTTGGGAATAATTATAGGATGACCATATTGTATATATAACTTAAAAATCAAGAAATAAATGGTATAAACTACATAACATGCATATAAGCTCCAAAATGATAAGAAACTTATGAAAATAATAAGGAAACTTAAAATGATAAGAATATGCTTACTAGTGCAAGTGAAGAGGTGTAGGTAACAAAGGATTATCTTAAATATCCTTGGTTTTATTTCAAAACCATGAAAAGGATATGATCTAGGTTGTTAACACTTGATTTGCAAAAATTTCTTGATCCCTTGGTTGCTCTTGAGTGGCGGTTATGATAAGCCAAGAAAAGAGAAATAAACTTTTACACTAACACTTGATTTGAGAAATGAGGTGAATTATTGAGGTAGAAGACTTATGTAAGTGTAGAAAACATTTTCAAGCACAAACCATACAATATTTATGACATACCCTCCCTTGGCGGTTTTGGGGAGGTTGTCTCCATTATATATATTTTTTTTTTAAACTTATACTTGTATTATTTGTTGTGTAATTTGTAATAATTTGTAGAAAAAGTAAGTAAAATGTACAATTATAGGTAAATGGGAATTTGTGGTACAAGTAAGTTTTTGTTAGATCAAAATACAATGTAATGAGTTGATAAAAATTGTAAAAATACTTTCCTTGTGAAAATCGGGTGATAAAATAATTATCGTAAAATTTTTAAGAAAACGACGTAATAATTAAACTTTAACGATTAAAAATACCAAATAAATGTGAAACACTAGGAAAACTAAAATATAGTTTTTATGAACTAAATGTAAGTTTAAAAATACCTCGGGATCATTTTTGAAAGTAACGGGTTAAATAATCAAAATAAAAACTCACGCGATAAAAATTATTAAACATAAAAATTACGCGTTTAAGGTGAAATGAAATATCGTGAATGAACTAACATGATGCATATTTAATTTAAGAAATGACCGAATTTGAGAATTGTGACATCCACAACAAGCAACAAGGCATGTTTTTTTTACTTACATTGTTTTATTTTCAACATGATTTTTGGATATTAAAGAAGTTTCACTGTTAGATAAGCATTGGAGACAACAATTTTACAGCTATACTAAGGTTACCATGGGCAAGATACATGTCACTTTATTTATTTGTATAATGCCTAATGTGGTTAGCAAACTTATTGGTATCCTGGTTAAGGAAAGCATGCGAAGAACACCACGTTATTCTAATGAAGTGCTTATGATATTTTTATATGTAAATTGTCAAATGTATGTATCATAAGCACTTCAATCATGGAAGGAATTTAGATTGTCAAATGTATTTTTTTTCTTGAGTTTATATTTTATATGTAAATAAATTGTCGAGTATAAGTAATTATTTATCTTTTATATATTTTAGCCGGAAATTGTTTATTGTCCGGGTGGTGGTGACCGAAACCGGTGATGTATTGAAATCTAATGCTTCTAATGGAGATGATAGTCTTCTAGGTAAGGAAAACATACCAACTCTTCGATTCGAATAGTAAGATTACAAATCCTCCCGAAAGAGTAGCCAATGAAAGGTATCCCTAATATCATTTTTTTTCTTAGGGATGTTGAATGCTACTAATCAATGTTCTTGGGATGCCGATTGTGACCGGGTTTGCCAAAGATTGTGGCGTTTTATTTATTATTAGTTGGTAGGGTGTCTTTTATTATTAGTTGCTGCGACACAAAAATTTTGAACGACGGCAGTGCAGGTATAAGTTAAATGATAGTTGCTTTAGTTTGTCGAAAAAACCTATTGGTTGAAGATGGATTCTTTTAAAGAATATGTGTTTTGTTGGTTTACGTGTAGGAAGGAATTATATGAGGAATGAGGTATGCGGATCGAGTGGATCGAATCTACAAGGAAACCTCAAAGGTCATTAACTTGATTAATTTGCCTAATATGAATAATTATTCAACATGTTTGTGTCTTTTAGGTCATTGGATTCTCACAGAGATTATGGAAGAAGCAAGGTCGCACACTCGACATACAATAGGTAATGTATTAGGTTACTTTAAGTTTATCATCTTTGTCAATATGGTGTCCTCTTTAACGATATTAATTTGCTCTCACCGTGGCTTTCTTATATTATATTTTGACCTTTCGATTACAGCGATAAGTTGGGCCTTAGTCTCATTGGGTTCTTTTGTGGTGATGTTGTGCAATGATTTGCACACCATACTTTAGACCGGTAATTTAGCATGCAATCTATTTTGGAACTTCTTGGAGGTGGAAAATGACGGGGTGATAGCGGGTAATATTTTGATATGGGGTCGGGATGGGCGACACTGAAACACTTATTGTTTAAAATTACTTTTTCTTTTACCAATTTAACTCGATAGAGCAAACAAAATAATCTCATCTATTTGCAAGCTATTATATCAATGTCGGTTTTCCTTCAAAGTATAAAGTTTCATATTTTTACGTATCGAAACATATGAATGATTAGTAATCTTGGTTCCTTTGTAGGTGGAGCCTATTAACAACTTACTTGCGACTCTTTTTCGCTCATGGGATTGGAAGACATTGGAATCACCCGACTCTAATCCAAAAATAGGGCAAGCCCTAGAGAGGTACACAATTTTATTTTAAACAAGGAAACTAAGATTTAGGGTATGTTTGTTTGTTGTTATCGGGTTTTTTTAGTAGAAATATGCAAGGGCATTACTCCGTATTATTTACTGTTACAACAGTTTTTTGTTCTGGAATCAAATAACAATAACTATTACAGCTTGGGGGTTCTAAAATTAGATTTCGTGGCCAGGTTTAATCACATAATTAAAGAGGAATACTGCATTATAGGGTGAAATACTCTGTAAAGGACTTGAAGGCCCCGTTGTGGTCATGGTATGCAGAACTTGGGATGTCCATAATATAAATGGTAGATACTTGAGTATTGATTTTGTTGTTTCGGATGAGAAGGTACAGGTTATGTCATAATTATGCACCATTATTAGTGTTCTAATCGTAATGCTATCAGCAACTGATGGCGGCCTGTTTTTTTCAGGAAAATGTGATGCATTGTACCATGAAAAGCAACATCTCCCACTGTTTTGCAGATAAGCTCCAGCCCAGAGCCGTTGTTTGTATGAGGTCTTTTGCAGTGCAACGGAGGGATGAGTATCTTATAACCAGAGAGAACGATTACTTCATCGAGCTTAATGGTTCCACAACAGTCCGCAAAGTGTGTTACAAAGTTGGCGGATTCTTGCGCCATCCCTTCCAGCTTATGGAATTTGAGAGTATCCAACCTATAGATAAGAAATACCTTATTGGTACACTTTAAATTTGTTTTCCAAACACCTAACAATAAGTATAAATTTAGTTAGTCTAAGCCGTTTATTACTAAATTTGACTAATACTATTTTTATATCAGCCACGTTTAAAGTTGCTGAGTTGTTCCGGAGTTCTGGAAACAGGTTCCTCCAACTGAACATTATCGTGTAATTCTTGGAGACATAAGTGATAAGTTATATTATACACGTGAATGAGCTAGACATCTATTAGCGCATGAGAAATCCGATATTTTAGAAGACTTTGTTTATACAAATGTACAACAGGTACTACAAAAGTGCATGGCTGCAATTGTGTTCCAATGGCTAGGCATGGCCCGGAACAAAGACCAGATGATCTATCTTGTGACCAATCACTTCAATGTGGAACCGAGCCACACCAATGACCACTTCTATCAATACAGTGTATATTTTTTACTTTTATACTCACAATTTTTCTAGTATTCTTCATATAATTACATGTGTACTTTGATCATCAGATAAGTGATTAATAAACATAATAGATAGAGTTATGCAATATACCAATATTATAGACATTTTACTTGCTTCATAGGGTGTATTAACGCTTACGCTGGATATTTACCATTCTTAGTCCAATTTTGGACTTTTGAGTGTCAAATTGATTCTTATTGAATATCAATATATATTAGGATTATCCTGATATTTGCAAAGTATGACCCATGGTTTGTGGACCCATCCAGTTAGTTTTGAGTGTTTGGCTAAACTGCTTTTATTAACGAAAATATTTAATTGAAGTAACATGCTTATATTTATAGTATACAAGCCGTTTAAATAAGTCTAAGTTTAATATATGTGCTTGGAGTATTGGAAAAAGTTGGTATTTCACGAAATAGGCTATTATAGACTACTGAATTTGGATTTAGAGGCTTCACCTATGAATTTGAGTATTATGAATTTGTATATCGCAGAGAATGGTGTAATTAAACCAAGTGAATGCAATGGTAATGATTTAATAGTAAGGATTCATTTACAGTTTACTTGATTACTCGAGTTATTTAAAAAAGCGTTGAAAATGGGTAATCCAACACTTGGTTTAATATGCTGCAGATTCTCCTCTTAGTTGGACAAAAATACAGGTGATCATAACCAAGATGGGATTAACGATCTAAGAAAGAGGATCAGTGGGTACACCAATCGTTCAGCCCACCGAGGATCCTTTTTGGTTTAAACTCCCTCAACTTCTCTATCTCATTCACTTTTTCCTCTTTCAGGTTCGTATTTATCTGAAAATTTGAGAATTGGATGGATTGGGTAACGGGAAAAAATGGGTCATTTTAGAATTGTGATAGTACTATACTCATGCAATAATCTTTCTTCGTGTTCACAGCTGTTATAAGTCCTGTGAGCATATAATCTCGCCCATTGCTCCATCTATGAAGACATAAACATGAAGGACCAAAGTTGCCTTTTGTAAACTTATTAACCGAATATAGCGGTTATGTTTTGGCAGTTACCACCGAATCATTGTGATGGTTGGTAACACCCATTCGAAACATATATATAGATGTACATGTTACAGGATTTGATAGTTAGAACATATTGACAAGTTATCTTATTATTTGCAATTTCCTTATATTTGTTTTACTCAATCATTTGGGACCAACATTTGGCATCAAGAGCCTGCTTACATATACTCGTTACGCCGTTACAATCATCACTCAAACACGAGAACCTTGTAACCAGAAAACCAGAACACAAAACCTGTGTTAACGAGTACCAAACCGAACCAGAAAAACTCTTGAACGAAGAAGAAAGAACCAAAGGACGCGCTGAAACTTTGTTTTAGGAAGGAAAAGAAGAGGAACGCAACGTATTCATTGAACCATACGCTGCCTGGATAACTTGATAACGCAAGGAAAGTAGTGCACGACCGTACTTGTGTAGAAATTGCATTCGACAAGCCACCAAACTGTGGTGACTTGATACACACGTTATTTTGATTTTGGAACGCAGCAAGTAAGACAAAATTTTGTTATACTCGTTATTTCTGTAAATCATACAACGGAAAAAAACAAACATATTGTTTGTCGAGACAAAAAAAAGGGGACGTTGCTTGAAGAGAAGAAAAGGTACTGAACCAGAAAACAATTAAACTGTTTTTGGAGAAACGCTCGCAATACAAAGAGGGACAACAACAGGAGTATCCTGATCGTTTGCTTGCAAGGATACCGTTGGTATTTCTGTAGGTTGTTGTAGATACGGTGTGGAATAAAGAAGAAGAAGTATTGTGGAACGCGGACAAGCAACGAGGGCAACAAGGACATCACTTGTTGACATACTACCGACGAGTAGTAGAACAAAGACAAGCAACTCGCTTGGTCTTTTGGAAGAAATTACCGAGACTAATTTCTGAATCGTTTTTGTGTTTTATTCGAAACTTGGAGATAAAGAAGCAAGTCGACACAAAATTCGAGACTTGGAGATAAAGGAAGCAAGTTCGATACAAAAGAAAGGACAACGTGATACAAGGGAAAAGAAAAATATAGTTGGTATATTAAAGTACCGACAAGAAGGGAAACGCGCGTGACAAATACAGGTCACACGAAAAATCTTAAACTTTTGGATTTCCTTTCATATTTATAGTATAGATACGTAGTTTATACTATTAGAAATCCATAGTTCCATATTAGGATTCCCGGATAACTATTGTTGTTCCCGTAGTATTAAGTGATACCACTAGTTAAAATCCCCATACAAATTAGGAAGTGAAGATCATAAGCACCATCAAAATGCCCGGTGACGATGCAAGTGGCAGTAACACTACACCAAAACCCGTAACCCCTATGACACAGTATCAATGCCCCAAACTCAAAGCCACAAAATACACAGTTTGGACTATACAAATTAAGGTGATACTAGAAGCACAAGGATTATGGGAAACAATAGAACCGAAGGTTGATACACAGTTAGATGTTAAGAAGGATAAGGCAACAACCGCCTTCTTATATCAAGCGTTAACCGAAGATGTGATCTTACAAGTAGCAAGTTGCAAAACAGCAAAAGAATTATGGGATTCGTTGAAAAAGAGACACGTTGGAGAAGAAAAGGTGCAACAAGCATGATTACAATCACTGATGATTGGATTTCAGACTCTTCAGATGAAGGAGGATGAAACGGTGGATGCATTTACAGCCAAACTGAACGGCTATGCCACGAAGGCAACAGAATTAGGAAAGATGTTGGATGAATCACTATTAGTACGAAAACTACTAGATTCCACACCAGATAGATTCATTCAAATAGTAGCATCCATAGAACAGACGAATGATCTTGATGACATTACATTAGATGAGATCGCTGGAAAGCTTAAGGCATTCAAGGAAATGATAAAACTCCGAAAGGGAGGACAAGTAGATAGCCAGGACAACTTATTATTCGCACAAGGCGAACACTCTAGAAATAAGAAACGATTTATCAAATATAGAGGTAGATCAAACTATTCACGAGGAAACTAGCAGAATAAGGGAAATAGAAACAACTCGAATGGAGGAAACTCATCCCACTCAGATAAGTCAAATAATGGAAAACAAGGATGGGATAAGAGCAAAATCACATGCTATAATTGTGGAAAACTTGGACATTGCAAGAAGAATTGTAGAAGTCCACCAACAACTCAGGAACAGTCAAACCTTATCTTAGAAGACGATGAACCATCATTACTAATGGCTACACACGAAACTGAAGAAATCTTGTTAAATGAAGAAAAAGTACAACCCCGAAAATATGTACAACAAATGCTAGCATATGGTATCTAGATAATGGTGCAAGTAACCATATGTCAGGCACCAAAGGCAATTTTAAAGATATTGACGAAAACATCACTGGACCTGTTCGTTTTGGAGATGGATCGTATGTAGAGATAAAGGGTAGAGGTTCAATACTATTAGGATGTAGAAACTTACAACAGAAGATGATTTCGGATGTTTACTACATTCCAAACCTCAAGAGCAACATACTTAGTCTAGGACAACTTACTGAAATAGGTTACAAGATCATCATGGATGGAAACTTACTGACTTTGTATGATAAGAACAAGAAGTTGTTGATGAAGGTAGAACGATCTAAGAATCGACTTTATAGTATTAGATTACATATAGTAGCACCTATATGTCTCTTAGCAAACGTAGATGACCAAGCATGGTTATGGCATGCTAGATTAGGTCACCTGAACTTTGACGCAATAGACAAAATGACAAGGAAAGGTTTAGTGGACGGAATACCGAGAATAAAGCATGCAGGACAAATATGTGATGCATGTTTACTAGGAAAACACATCAGAACACCATTTCCAAACCAAGCTAAATTCAGATCAAAGAACCCATTGGACTTAGTATATGGAGATCTTTGTGGTCCCATAAGTCCAACAACACACTCCTGAAAGAAGCTCATCTTCTTATTAGTCGATGACTGCACACGTTTTATGTGGGCCTACTTTCTAAACTTGAAAGATCAAGCGTTTAGCACATTCAAGGAATTTAGACACCAGATCGAATCAAAGTTGAAGTTGAAAATCAAGATGCTAAGAACGGATAGAGGAGGTGAATTTACATCACATGGATTCACCAAATCGTAAGGAAAATGGAATTGAGAGACAATTGTGACAGACCATACTCACCTCAAAGAGAATGGTGTAGTAGAGAGAGAAATAGAACAGTGTTATCAACGACTAGGAGTATGATGAAAGCAATGAAGTTACCCTTAACTTTTGGGCGGAAGCGATGAAGCGCGTCATTTACATACTCAACAGGTACCAATGAAAGCCACGGAAGATAAAACACCATATGAAGCCCTCTACAACAGAAACCAAACCTAGAATACCTAAGAATATTCGGATGCACAAATTATGCTAAGGTAACGATACCTCACTTGAAGAAGCTAGATGATAGAAGCATTCCAATGATTTACTTAGAGTTGAAGAAGGATCAAAAGCATGTAGGCTATATGATCCAGTAGGAAAGAAGAAACATGTTAGTAGGGATGTAAAGTTTATGGAAACGAAACCATGGGATTGGAATAATAATGAAGAGGATACGAGTACTGAGGATACGTTTTGGACTAGCTTTGTAATAGATGGAGTTAACTATGATAATCCTACACCAGTCAACATAGAAGACACTGACAACACGTATCAAGAACAAGAACCTATACCAGATCCACCCTCACCAATCACACCACCATCATACACTTACAACCCTAACTCAGAAGATGAAGAAAGAGCTACTATAAGCTCATTAGAGAGCTCAGATCCTAGATTTGATCATAGACCTATACAAGGTTTAAAGGATATTACGGAAATCTACCAAACTGCACGTGAAGTAGAAGCGCCAAGCTTATTCTTTACAGAAGAAGAACCTCGTAATTACAAGGAAGCATCAAAAGACGAGAAGTGGATTGAGGCCATGAAAATTGAATTAGATTCAATCAACAAAAATAACACATGGACCCTTACCACATTGCCAGAAAAGCAGAAAGCAATAGGACTCAAATGGGTTTATAAAACCAAAAGAGATGCACAAGGAAGGATCATAAAGTATAAAGCAAGATTAGTAGCAAAAGGTTATGTACAAGAACAGGGAATTGACTTCGATGAAGTGTTTGCACCAGTTGCTAGGATAGAGACAGTTCGATTGATATTAGCGCTAGCAGCATATCATGGATGGCAAGTACACCACTTAGATGTAAAATCTACATTTTTACATGGAGAATTGAAGGAAGAAGTCTATGTTACACAACCGGAAGGTTTCATTCAACAAGGAAACCTAGGAAAAGTCTACAAGCTAACAAAAGCTTTGTATGGCTTAAGACAAGCACCAAGAGCTTGGAACGTGAAGCTTGATCAAACATTAAAGTCATTAGACTTTAAGAAATGTAATCTCGAACAAGCAATCTACACAAAGAGAAGCAAGACTTCAACACATATCGTTGGAGTATATCTGGATGATTTGATAATCACAGGCACTCCAAAGAAAGAAGTAGATTTGTTCAAATCCCAGATGAAAGATAAATTTGAAATGAGCGACTTAGGGTTGCTAGCATATTAACTTGGGATAGAAGTTACACAGACAGGAGGAGAGATTACAATCAAGCAAACTGGATACATTAACAAGATCTTAAAAGAGACAAGCATGACGGACCGTAATGACACGAAGACATCAATGGATCCGGCACTAAGTTGGTCAAGGCGGAAGATGGAAACCAGTTGACGCAACTTATTACCGAAGCTTAATTGAAGTCTCGGATACTTATCGCATACAAGACCATATCTTAGTTATTCATCGGACTACTCGCAGATTCATGCAAGACCCAAAGGATCATCACCAAGGCAATGAAACAAGTAATCCGTTACATTAAAGGAACGAAGACCATGGAGTAATATACAAGAAAGACAGGCCGCAAGATTACGGGATACAATGACGAGTTATGGAGTTAATACGGATCAAGGAAAAGGAACTACGGAATAGTATTTTACTTTGGAGAGTCACCTATCACTTGGTGTACTCGGAAGCAACCGACAAGAGCGCTCTCATCATATGAATCGAATTCATGGCGGCCATCGCAAAGGACATGTCAAGCCTTATGGCTAAAACTATTACTCAAAGAATTAACCGGATTAGAAGAAAAGAAGATAATGCTTAGAGTTGACAATATATCGCCTATACAACTCGTAAAGAACCCGAGATTTCACGGAAGAAGCAAGCATATAGACATTCGTTGTCATTTCATTCGGGAATGCGTAGAGAATGGTCATATTAACGTAGAACACGTAAGTGGAGAACTTCAGAGAGCAGCTATTTTAACTAAAGCATTACCAAGACTCAAGTTCGTGACTATGTGACAAATGCTCGGAGTTCAAGACTTAGGACGAAGCAACGATCAAGATTAAGGAGGAGAATGTGAGCATATAATCTCGCCCATTGCTCCATCTATGAGGACAGAAACATGAAGGACCAAAGTTGCCTTTTGTAAACTTATTAACCGAATATAGCGGTTATGTTTTGGCAGTTACCACCGAATCATTGTGATGGTTGGTAACACCCATTCGAAACATATATATAGATGTACATGTTACAGGATTTGATAGTTAGAACATATTGACAAGTTATCTTATTATTTTCAATTTCATTATATTTGTTTTACTCAATTATTTGGGACCAACAAGTCCTTCTTTCGGATGATGAAGTATTGCTCCTATGGAAATGAAAGTTATATCCTTGCCTGCCATAGATGTGGGTGCAGTTACTGAACTGCTTAGAAGGTTATATAATACAAATTTATTAGTTGTAACTCATCACATTTGGATTCATATCTAGATCCAGTTTTCATGTCCCTAATCAAGGATCTAGATCAGTGAAACAAGGAACAATGGGATTAAATAGCTCAATCACAAAATGGGTTTAATTTTGCTAAATTTGTAGGTTTTGATGATCTTGACGGGCCTCAACTTTCAGCTTCCAAAGAATTCTCACTCCATTCTAGATACCTTGCCAAAGACAACTCTTTTAATCTTGCCGAGATAGAAGAAATGAAGATTGTGTAAGTAGTTGCTGAGTATCTCATCATAGGTGCCAACATGGTACCGGTGTATTCATTTTTAAGAACTATGTGCTTATATTAACAAATTTACATAAGATGAGATTCACATGCTAATTGATGTGCATTTTATAACATTTTTTTTGGTTTCAAGAACCGAGGAGTAGATAGCGAAGGTCGTCCAATCATGGTTGTAGTGGGAGCACATTTTCTTCTTCGATGTCTTGATCTTGAAAGATTTGTACTCTACGTATTGAAGGTAATTGAAGTTATCACTATCATGCTATGAGAGAAAGATCGAAAACATATTTCCAAATAACAAACATGGTATCAAAGGAGTGTTTGGATTAGCTTATTTTTTGAGCTTTTGGCTTATTTGGAATTAGAATAGCCAATGAGCTCAGTTTATAAGGCTTATGAAGTGATCGAAATTTTGTTTAAAAAATCCATTGTACATATCTGGAACTTCTTACATGGGAATTGTCACGCCTATAATCACTTTAGAGCTGTATAACTGTATTGTTATAAGCTCAAAACATATATAAAGTTTGAAACTATGTTTTTGGTCTTTGTCTCATATACTCAAAAAAATATGCTGGTATTTAACTCCCTAGCTCATATATTTTAATGTTATCTCTGATACATAGGTTTGTAGAATCGTTCAATCTGAATAAGATTATTAACTAAAAAAATGTCTACTGCGACAGTGGTTAACTACCTGAGAAAAATGTCAAACGCTTTATAATATTCAAAGAATACCTGTTTCATGACAAAATAGTTCATGATTTGGTTAATATGCAAAAAGTGATTCATGAGCTCAATCCCATTTACCGTGATTTTTATTTTTATTTTTGCTGAATACGCAGGCCTTTACACAGGCATTGTGAGGAATGTAATTGGTCGGGTTCTAGAGGATCACCTCTTTTCCTATCCATCTATTTATCATTCAATAATAGAAGCTGAGAAAAAGGTATACTTTGTTATAAGTTCCTTTATACTTTCATCATAATTCCTTGTCTAAATTGTAGAGGGAGTTAGGTGCATTGTGAAGGCAAACCACTTTTTTGTTGAAATGCTTGATAAGGATTTACACCAGTATGATGTGAATTAATATAAGTCGTGATTTGTTGGTTAAACTTATAATCTGAAAAGTGATACTTCAATTTTGTTGATGTGTTTAGGTGACAACTAATACAGAGGTGACATCACGTGGTGTGGATCGTACTGTAATGGCGCAACTTGTGACACTTTATAGGGACTCTCATATTGGGAAGAGGTTGCCTGCATATGATGGAAGAAAGAGTCTGTATACTACTGGTCCTCTTCCATATGTTTCCAAAGAGTTTAAAATCACGCTTTTAGACGAAGATGATGGTTTGGGCAGCACCAGGTCTCTGTATGAAGAGAACTTTAGAGTAAAGGTGTAATTGACACAAGTTCAGCGTGTTGGGGTGACCGTTTAGGAGAGGGCCTGATCCTCAAATGCTTCTTCATGTTTTCGTGAATGGGTAACTAATGCATTTACAAATTAGCAAAAAGAAGTCGGTCAACTTCCAGCTTGGGGTACTCTTTTTTACCATCTTCTTTTTTTTATACTTGCGTATTGCGTTTCTGATATGGGTAATAATTTGGTAGCTTTACATCTAAGAGTTCGTAAATAATACACTTTCAATGATTTTTTACCGCTTTTCTTTCTCTACTTTTTTTTTTACCTTTTTTACCAGGATCCTTAGTGATAAAGCATAACTCGATTTGAAAATGAAACCTATAACTGTTCAAATAAACCAATTGTTATGGCTGCCCTTCTGCACTTCCTTCTTCTCACGGATTTAAATGTATGAAATATGTAGGAAACAAAAGAGAAGAACAAACAGTAGGAGGATGGAAACCATTACAAATGACCTTTCATGAAATTAATGTAATGGCTTACACCTTTCTTAATGTTTCTTGGATTCATGTGTTAATTGTCTTAATGTTTTCTTTGTTAGGCAATTTATATGCATTAAGAACTTTTTAGCTCACACTCGAAAAACATTGAGGTTGTTATATCGCGGAGAGTTGCTGCTACATTATCTCCTGATCATCCTTACCGAATCTATTCAAACAACCTAGGTGAATAATGCTGGAAATTTAGAATCGAGTTTGGACACCGACACATTAGAAACCTCAAAAATTCCCATGGTAATCAGTACTAAAATTGTATAAAAGAATCAACATTTCATATGTATATCTTGAAACTTGCCGATTATTTTGTTAACATTTTAGCTCTATTGACTATGGTGAGGAACATAATAATCTCTTTATTGAGACATGTTAAAAAATGGCAACTTTAATTGCTCTAATAGTGTTTGCTCAATAGGGATTATTGCCCTTGCCTACTTAAATATGACAACATTTGGCCGTTATCCGCTATCATATTAGACTAATATGATTTTTGTACGGAATTAATGATATATCAAATGAGGAAAAGTTTCAACACAACCATACGATTTAGGAGAAGAATTCATTCAACAAATTATCATGGAGAAAAGAGGATAACTAAAGCCTTCATGCCTTTGCTTTCGCTATCTGACTCTACAAGAGACCGGCTACATAGTGTACTTGGAGAAGGGTGTTTCGGTTCTGTATTTAAAGGTTGGGTGGATGAGCATTCGCTTGCAGCTTCAAAGCCGGGAACCGGCATTGTGATTGTTGTTAATAGGTCAATCAAGAAGGATTTCAGGGACACAAGGGGAAGGGGCGGAGCCAGAATATTTTTTGAAAGGGGGCAAAAAAAAATTTACGGCGAAAAAAATGAAAAAATGTTGTCCAAACCAATAAGTATACTAACCTCAAGTTAAACCAAATCAAATCGAGAATCTTACATTGCGAACGATATAAATAATACCCCGACTTGATTATATAAACGAAAAACCACTCTCTTTAAGTGATTTAACACACAAACAAAAATATGAAGTAAACAAAACTTAAGTTTTAAACCAAATAGTAATTATCACATAAATATTCATCAGGGTATAATCCTTTAACCCAAAAAAATTATCACATAAATATGTAACCCGTGATTTTAAATAAACTTATATCAAACATTTAATAAAACTTTTGAGGACTCATCCGTTTGTAGAATATATAGAATCTCCTAATTATATATTTTTATCACAAAAAGAAAGTTAATTAAATGCTAAAAATAAAAATAAAAAAGAAAATTGTGGAGTAAAAAAAAGCATACAGAGTATAAAATGAATAAATGAGTTACTTTTCATTCATTGTACAGAGAGATTGTTTGTGGCATCCAGGTAGGAAAAGAGGTGCAGCACCGAACCAAAATACATGTACACCTGCACACAAATATTCAAGTGGTTTAGGTATAATTGCACTTATAAACTGAGGCCTACTTTCCTATCTGAACGTTCACTTACATACTTTCTAATACGATGCTCATACATTTATGTTCTTATATTTGCATACTATTTGCCGTGTTGTTTGTAGCACCCAGATAGAAAAAGAAGCGCACCACCGAACTCTACAAAAGCGGGTAAAACATTTGGTTTGGGCGAGTTTCGTGGGTAAGAGTGTTTTTGATGGATTTTTTATAGTAGGCTCACTTTCCTATCTGAACGTTATCTTACATACTTTCTAATACAATGCTCATACACTTATGTTCTTATACTTGCATACTATTTACAGTGTTGTTTGTAGCACCCATATAGAAAAAGAGAAGCACCACCGAACTCTACAAAAGCGGGTAAAACATTTGGTTTGGGCGTGTTTCATGGGTAAGAGTGGTTTTTGATGGATTCTTTATGGTCCCTTAAAATTGAGAAGAGCAATGAGAGAGATCCTCACCTCCTGCTCACCGACCATTACACGATGAGAATTATTTTGATGTGAAATTGTTTCATCTGCATTTTTGCAATACATTTAGAGTCTTAATGTATGTTATTAATGAGTCCATGGCGTCTAACTTATATATATTCTATTATGTTGTCTAACTGAAGTTATAAATGTTGTAGTAACGGGTCAAAGTCAAGCGCTTCAATGAAATGTGCCGGTTGAAAAGGTTCTGGAATAAAGGTGTCAATCAGACATCTTGGCCCATCTATGATTTAGCAAATGCAACATTCATGTAAATAAGTTTGTAAACACGAAGGTTGTCAAGCTTTATATTTTCTCTCATATTCGATAAACGTATATTTCTTTTCGTTCTTTATCTTGCTATTCGTATGTACGACCCTTTCTTTCAACATGTACACTTTCCTACCATTTTTTACCACTTTTTTTCGCTATAGTAAAATATGCCAACAATAAATATAATTCAGTATTTTACATTTACTTTTTAGACATGTTATATAATTTTTATGGAAAAACTTATTTACGATTACCCTCCTTCTTTCGCTATAGCAAATTATGTCAACGATAATTATAAGACATGCCCGCCCATTGGGCGGGCTTCGACCACTAGTATGTATATATATATATATATATATATATATATATATATATATATATATATATATATATATATATATATATATATATATATATATATATATATATATATATATGTACATATATGTATACACACACACATATATATATATATATATATACAAATATTGGATCATTTAAAAAGTTGATCTCAAGAGAAAAGTGAGAGAAGTGATCTCAACCGTTAGATCACCCCCTCTTCCCTTCCTTTTTTTTCATCCCAACTCAAGGGGTCTATTTGTTAATTTCTTTACTTTTCAGGGTAAGTTTTGTAAGTTTGTCTCTAGTTTTAACTCTATCATATAAAATACTTGAATTTTTCATTTTTTTCTTTTTTTCCTCTTGTTCATTTCTCTGGTTCTCCATAATCACGCTTCTCAAATTTTTCTTAGTGATTATTGCTTACAATCTCTATACAATCAACACAATAAACACGATCTGCCATCAGATTCACTAAATCAACTCGTTCTAATATCATAAATCGCCGATCAAAGTAAGTTTTTAAACATTTTTCGATTATAATTTTGTTAGTTTTGTTATCTGTGACAATCCGTACTTTCAGGTCATTTCTCGACACCGTTCATGTCTCATTATTTCAACATTTTAGTAAACTTGGTTTACTTGTTTCAAATTGCCAGAACCTTGAGGTTTAGCGGCTAATTCATGATCATGACATCACGTACATTTCATATGGACTATGATTAGTCTACATTTCTTTGACATCATGTGCATCTCATTAGTACATTCACGACATTTCATTTTTCACTTTCAACGCGTAATTTTTATTTAATAATTTTTATCGCGTGAGTTTTTATTTTGATTATTTAATCCGTTACTTTTAAAAATGATCCCGAGGTATTTTTAAACTCACATTTAGTTCATAAAAACTATATTTTTAGTTTTCCTAGTGTTTCAAATTTATTTGGTATTTTAATCGCTAAAGTTTAATTATTACGTCTTTTCTTAAAAATCTTACGATAATTATTTTATCACCAATTTTCACAAGGAAAGTATTTTACAATTTTTATCACCTCAATACAATCTATTTTGACCTAATAAAACTTACTTGCACCAAAATTCCCATTTACCTATAATTGTACAAATTTCTTACAATTGCTTACACTTTCAATACAATTATACACAAATACATACAAGTTGCAAGATTTTAAGAAAAAAAAATATATTGAAGACAAACCTCCCAAAATCCGCCAAGGGAGGGTGTGCCTTAATGGTTGTATGGTTCATGTCTAATAAATCAATCTAGCTACAAAAAGTCTTACACTCAAGATATTATTTCACCTACATCTCATCTTCTCAAAGTGTTAAACCAAAGTTTCTCTCTTCATCTTTTTGGGTCTTCAAAACCGGCCAAGCAACAAAACAAGGGGATCAAGATTTTTCTTTGCAATATCAAGTGTGTTTAACAACCTAGATCATATCCTTTTTATGGTTTTGAAATAAAAACCAAGGATATTTAAGTTAATCCTTTGTTACCTACACCTCTTCACTTGCACTAGTAAGCATATTCTCATCATTTTTATGTTTCCTCTTCATTTTCATATGCTTCTTATCATTTTTGGAGCTTATATGCATGTATTGTGATTTATACCATTTATTTCATGATTTTAGAACTTATATATATTTATAGTCATCCTATAATTATTCCCAAGTTATTCTTTGGTCTTGATGGTGATTAGGAACCCATGACACCCTAAGAAGGTGTATGGTAGGATTAGATTAGCTTTGGAGTTGATTTGAAGGGATTAGAATAGGTTTTGTCCGAGAAAAACTATTTTCGTAAACTATATTTTTGATCTGTCCTTAAAACGAATTTCTGGAAAACCCACTGATGGTACGACATTTTGGCCTTGAGATTTAGAAAATATACTTTAAAACGAATCCGTGGCCTTTTGAACGGATAAAACGGAGTTATAACGGCCGTGGTGAATTTTTAAAGTTTGACGATTTAAACTTATATTTTTCTCGAAAAATTCAGCAAGCTGTTTTACATATTTCGGGTCAAAACGAGCCTTAAGCTTCACAAATTATTTCACTTCTCAAAATATATTAGTTTACTTGATACGGCTAAGGACATATTTTACGAGAAAACGGATTTAAAACGACAAATATATGGCCGTTTTCATAAAGTTGCCGTAAATATTATTTTCTCAAAATTATATTATTTCTACGTTACAAGTATTTCATTAGCTATATCGTCCATGTTTGCGCGCTTTTAACTATGATGCAAAACTTTTATAACGGTGTCTTCTAGTAAAATCAAGTTCATCGGCCATATTTTTCAAAACAAAAGCCGTTTGTCAAGCGGAGTCATAGTGAATTATTTACGGATGTTCAAACATTGGTCAAACTCATTTTCTCGCACACGATTAACAAAACCACCATCTTTAGCCTTTGATATCTTTATGATCGAGACCTTTTGGACGAAAACTCCTGAACTGAAACTTTTAGATATCGATACAACTTTCCAAAACCGTCGAGTTCGTTTCTAACGATCGACGACACCATTTTACGACCACTTTTCCGAGCCATTTTGTTAATTTCATGGTTTTTCCGACGACATTGTTTTGCGACGAAAATGGTAATTTCACCAAAATCATTATAAAACCATTGTAGGATGACATTTTGACGTAAAAACATGTAAAGTCATTTTGAAGGGTCAAGACGTCAAAAGAGTATTTTTCGACTACGGTAATATTTTCAAAACCCGTAAATGGTATAAATAACATACGGTGCATGCATAACATTACATTGCAACTCATGACATATCATATCATTCGTCATAGGTCGCGGATAACGATCCCATTATACCTCAAAGTACTCACTCTTGTCATCTCGCCGCTTACCAAGTGAGTTCCATAGCCCCACTTTTCTTGTTTTAATGTCATATTAAACTCTTTGGGGAGATATGCTCAAACTGTTTTCATTTACTTACACAAGTACTTTACATTTAAGGATTACCGTGAGTTTCAGAGTCCTACTTTTACTTGTTTTCATAATCTGCTTGGGGAGATACATGCTCAAACTGCTTACATTTAGCTCATAAGTACTTTAAATTTATCATGAGTACCATTGTTTCTAAATCAAAGGTTATACTATATAAATTGTTCTTGTTTATGCTATGGTACTACGTCAGATAACGTTCTAAATCGCTTGACTATCGATATACATTGAGTTAGGTGCTATTGATTATGTGCTATGGTCCTATTGATTAAGTGCTATTGTTCTATGTCGTGTTAGGTACTAGTGTGAATTCATTTGACATCATATGTTTGGAACATAAACTACACACATTCTCGGCAATGGATTGTGAACACACAGTTGCAAGTTTTGTATGGGCGGGACTTGGAACCGAGTGGATTTACAATGCCTTTGCTACATAAACGATTTTGAAAGTCTTTACATTTCAACGATTTACAATGCCTTAGTGCATAAACGATTTTGGAAGGCTTTACATTTCAAAACAAACTCTATGAACTCACTCAACCTTTGTGTTGACACTTTTAGCATGTTTTAATCTCGTGTATCTACGGATTCACTTCATGGCACGCATTGGGACACATCATGGAGTCGTGATGACGACGCTGCTCTCACTGGGTTTTACTTACTTTAAAACATCGTTTGTATTGTAACAAACTTATTTCCGCACAAATTGGTTTTCATTTGGGACCTACTTTGTAAACTCGATTGTTTTATTAAATCAAACGATGTTCTTTTCAAACGACACTTTAGGTCGCTCAATATAATCGTGATTGTGATGCTATGACAACCAATCCCGTGAATTCCATTCACGCAAAATGTGTAATTTGGGGTGTGACAGATTGGCATCGAGCTTCATTATAGAGAACTAGGTTGCATCATTGACCCTAGACTATAACTACATTATCATAGCATCTCATCATTTCATCATAAGTGAATGTTCACTTTACATGCGGTTTTTACGTACATTTTCGAGTTATTTACTTTCATTTCATATCGATTGTCACATGGATGCCCTTAAATACTCATCCCATTATCTTTTCCCCATACTCTAACGTGAGAATTCCTTGTCATTCCCTATCACAATTTTTTATATACCACCGATTCATCATCGATAACCATTTAATGCCGAAATAAACTTTTAAATAGGGCTAAGTCACTCTCACTCCTTTGTTTCACCACTAACATGTCGAGTTACACTTTATTCACACATTAAGTCTCTAAACCATCATACATTGAAGCACTTACAACACCTCATAACCCATCTTTTCGAACCCGTCGATCATTTTGAAAAATAACTTCAAACTTATCATTCTTATCACATTTCTTTGAAGCGCTTATTATTAATATCGGATTTTGCTACGCCTCACATTTCCGCTTGTTTTGAAGAAGATATGGCAATCAAGAGAACTACAGCTTGAAATGACCCAAGCAAAGAATTCGTGGTTGGTGAATGATAGCATTGCTAATGCTTTAAGAGTTGAACGGAAACGGTGGTCGCCGCCGAGGTCAGCGATCGTCAGAGTCATAAGACTTGTCATTGCCATCGGAAATGCAGGAGGATCCGAGTTAAGAGTCGTTTACAAGGATTTCAAAAGTGGAGAACCTACTAAGTTTCGAGGTACCGAGGAGCTACAACCATGGTGCGATGGTTTGAAAAGTTGAGTCGTGTTTTTGCTTTGTAATCGTCCGGATGATAGTAAGGTCAAATATGCTACAAGTACTTTACTCGATGGAGCGTTGTCATGGTGGAATTCATACGCTCAACCGATTGAATGGGGAATGCTTTCAAGCTTACTTGGGAGCAATTTAAGGGCTTGGCGACTAAGAAGTTTTGTCCTCGAACGAAATCAAAAAGTTGGAGACGGAGTTCTATGAATTAGTAACTATTGGCTATGATATTGACACTTACATTCGAGATTTCAAGAATTAGCCGCTATGCCCGTCCATGGTTTCGATAACGAGAAGTTGCTAGAGGCTTTTATCGGGGACTTCCGAGGTTAGACAAGGAGATGTGACCTCATTTGATCCACAAACAATCGAGGAAGCTATTCGAGTGACTCGTGTTGATGGCACAAGTGGTGAAGAGAGGTAAGTACCCCAACACCAACCAAAACAACAACAACCCCAACAACTGCACCAACTACTACAATAACCAAAACAACAACAACAACGACGATAACCAAATCAACAACAACAAAAGAAAATGGGAAAATGACCAGGAAGGTTATGATAACGACAACCAAAACCATAACACTAACCATCACCAACAACATAATAGAAGACAAGAAGTCGCCAGGGTCTATGTTGCTGCACCTACAAGGGGAAGGGCTTATGCAGGAAACTTACCGCGATGCCACCAATGCACGCTACATCATAATGGTCCATGTGGAATATGCTTTAGCTGTCACAAAGTAGGACACCTTGCTAAGGATCTGTAAGGGCAAAGCCGTAGTCACATGCTTCGGATGTGGGAGCAAGGACACTATCGGAATCAATGTCCTCAAAACAAGGTCAACAAGTCGAAGGTGCTCATGGAATGTATATATGTTAGAAGGAACTCGTCAAGGTATCAACGACGCGAAGATCAAGAAGTTCGAAACCAATACCTTATTTCTTCTTATGTGCTATGTTGTGCTAAGTTTATGTTTTCCATCGATCGAATCTTTATAACGTAACGATGTACTACTTTTGCTAAACCACTCGTTGTAATATATTCTCATCTATCGTACTTCATTTTCATTCCGATTTGTTATTATTTACGAGGATTTTAATTCTTTTACTTTAATTATCATTTTAACGACACTTCTCCATGTCTTCTCCTCGATGTTCATCACAATTTTAACAACAATTGACCCAACACCAAACAAACATATGAGTCGATTAGTCCAAGCATTGCATAGTTACTCCTAGATTATACATAGCCCGATCACCTATGTCTAATTCAGAAGAATCATGCAATGAAGGAGTAGTAGTCTTATATGAGTAAGCAATTCAGAATCGAGCCAAATTTTCAAAAGATTTTCTTCAAAACCACTTGTTTCAGCTTGATCCGCGACGCTTCTTGTTTGATGAGTTGCAAAGATCGAGCTAGAAACAAGTTGTTACTTAAACCGATTTAGCCTAATCTCATGACAGTTCTTGTTTGATGAGTTGTGAGATTAAGTAAAATCGGTTACCAAAAAGTCTTTGAGGGTTTTGCTCGGGAATGGGAAAGTTTGCTACATCAAACCCTAAACCCGTGGACCTAATAACGATTGAATTCGTGGACTGAATTCCTTTTGATGGGCGAATGTGACAATCCGTACTTTCAGGTCATTTCTCGACACCGTTCATGTCTCATTATTTCAACATTTTAGTAAACTTGGTTTACTTGTTTCAAATTCGCGTAACCTTGGAGGTTTAGCGGCGAATTCATGATCATGACATCACGTACATTTCATATGGACTATGATTAGTCTACATTTCTTTGACATCATGTGCATCTCATTAGTACATTCACGACATTTCATTTTTCACTTTCAACGCGTAATTTTTATTTAGTAATTTTTATCGCGTGAGTTTTTATTTTGATTATTTAATCCGTTACTTTTAAAAATGATCCCGAGGTATTTTTAAACTCACATTTAGTTCATAAAAACTATATTTTAGTTTTCCTAGTGTTTCAAATTTATTTGGTATTTTAATCGCTAAAGTTTAATTATTACGTCGCTTTCTTAAAAATCTTACGATAATTATTTTATCACCAATTTTCACAAGGAAAGTATTTTTACAATTTTATCACCTCAATACAATCTATTTTGACCTAATAAAACTTACTTGCACCAAAATTCCCATTTACCTATAATTGTACAAATTTCTTACAATTGCTTACACTTTCAATACAATTATACACAAATACATACAAGTTGCAAGATTTTAAGAAAAAAAATATATTGAAGACAAACCTCCCCAAAATCCGCCAAGGGAGGTGTGCCTTAATGGTTGTATGGTTCATGTCTAATAAATCAATCTAGCTACAAAAAGTCTTACACTCAAGATATTATTTCACCTACATCTCATCTTCTCAAAGTGTTAAACCAAAGTTTCTCTTCATCTTTTGGGTCTTCAAACCGCCAAGCAACAAAACAAGGGGATCAAGATTTTCTTTGCAATATCAAGTGTGTTTAACAACCTAGATCATATCCTTTTATGGTTTTGAAATAAAACCAAGGATATTTAAGTTAATCCTTTGTTACCTACACCTCTTCACTTGCACTAGTAAGCATATTCTCATCATTTTTATGTTTCTCTTCATTTTCATATGCTTCTTATCATTTTTGGAGCTTATATGCATGTATTGTGATTTATACCATTTATTTCATGATTTTAGAACTTATATATATTTATAGTCATCCTATAATTATTCCCAAGTTATTCTTTGGTCTTGATGGTGATTAGGAACCCATGACACCCTAAGAAGGTGTATGGTAGGATTAGATTAGCTTTGGAGTTGATTTGAAGGGATTAGAATAGGTTTTGTCCGAGAAAACTATTTTCGTAAACTATATTTTTGATCTGTCCTTAAAACGAATTTCTGGAAAACCCACTGATGGTACGACATTTTGGCCTTGAGATTTAGAAAATATACTTTAAAACGAATCCGTGGCCTTTTGAACGGATAAAACGGAGTTATAACGGCCGTGGTGAATTTTTAAAGTTTGACGATTTAAACTTATATTTTTCTGAAAAATTCAGCAAGCTGTTTTACATATTTCGGTCAAAACGAGCCTTAAGCTTCACAAATTATTTCGACTTCTCAAAAATATATTAGTTTACTTCGATACGGTTAAGGACATATTTTACGAGAAAACGGATTTAAAACGACAAATATATGGCCGCTTTCATAAAGTTGCCGTAAATATTATTTTCTAAAATTATATTATTTCTACGCTACAAGTATTTCATTAGCTATATCGTCCATGTTTTCATGCAGCTTTTAACTATGATGCAAAACTTTTATAACGGTGTCTTCTAGTAAAATCAAGTTCATCGCCATATTTTTCAAAACAAAAGCCGCTTTGTCAAGCGGAGTCATAGTGAATTATTTACGGATGTTCAAACATTGGCCGAAACTCATTTTCTCGCATACGATTAACAAAACCACCATCTTTAGCCTTTGATATCTTTATGATCGAGACCTTTGGACGAAAACTCCTGAACTGAAACTTTTAGATATCGATACAAACTTTCCAAAACCGTCGAGTTCGTTCTCTAACGATCGACGACACCATTTTACGACCACTTTTCCGGAGCCATTTTTGTTAATTTCATGGTTTTTCCGACGACATTGTTTTGCGACGAAAATGGTAATTTCACCAAAATCATTATAAAACCATTGTAGGATGACATTTTGACGTAAAACATGTAAAGTCATTTTGAAGGGTCAAGACGTCAAAAGAGTATTTTTCGACTACGAGTAATATTTTCAAAACCCGTAAATGGTATAAATAACATATGGCGTGCATGCATAACATTACATTGCAACTCATGACATATCATATCATTCGTCATAGGTCGCGGATAACGATCCCATTATACCTCGTTGTACTCACTCTTGTCATCTCGCCGCTTACTGCCGAGTTCCATAGCCCCACTTTTACTTGTTTTAATGTCGTTATTAAACTTTTGGGAGATACATGCTCAAACTGCTTATTTACTTACACAAGTACTTTACATTTAAGGATTAAGGAGTTTCAGAGTCCTACTTTTACTTGTTTTCATAACTGCTTTGGGGAGATACATGCTCAAACTGTTTACTCACTCATAAGTACTTTAAATTTATCATGAGTACCATTGTTTCTAAATCAAAGGTTATACTATATAAATTGTTCTTGTTTGCATGCTATGGTACTACGTCAGATAACGCTCTAAATCGATTGACCATCGATATACATTGAGTTAGGTGCTATTGATTATGTGCTATGGTCCTATTGATTAAGTGCTATTGTTCTATGTCGTGTTAGGTACTAGTGTGAATTCATTTGACATCATATGTTTGGAACATAAACTACACACATTCTGGCAAAGGTTGTGAACACACAGTTGCAAGTTTTGTATGGGCGGACTTGAACCGAGTGGATTTACAATGCCTTTGCTACATAAACGATTTTGAAAGTCTTTACATTTCAACGATTTACAATGCCTTAGCCGCATAAACGATTTTGGAAGGCTTTACATTTCAAAACAAACTCTATGAACTCACTCAACCTTTGTGTTGACACTTTTAGCATGTTTTAATCTCGTGTATCTACGGCATTCACTTCATGGCACGCATTGGGACACATCATGGAGTCGTGATGACGACGCGCCTCACTTGGGTTTTACTTACTTTAAAACATCGCTTGTATTGTAACAAACTTATTTCCGCACAAATTGGTTTTCATTTGGGACCTACTTTGTAAACTCGATTGTTTTATTAAATCAAACGATGTTCTTTTCAAACGACACTTTAGGTCGCTCAATATAACTCGTGATTGTGATGCTATGACAATAATCCCGTGAATTCCATTCACCGCAAAATGTAATTTGGGGTGTGACATTATCAAAGATAAAAAATAGTCTTGATATACGTGTTTATTTGTACCGATTATTTGTTTATTACGAGTTAGGTTTTTATGAATTTTGATTCGCAATCATCATATTTTTCATTGATGTTTCGCTTTATGTGTTTTGTAACATGATGCATTGTATGGATTAGTTATTTGAAGCAAATTTGAGAAAAAATGACTTGAAATGATGTTTACAAGAATTGCACACAAGATGTTTGATAAAATGCCTAAATGAAATTTTATGATAATGATGCATTGATTTTACACTATGATGCACCAACTTTTCATGTAGAATCTGCTTTAAGCTAATAAGATTGATTATTATAATTCGGTGATGTTCTAAAATGAATTAGATATTACTAGAGTCACCCAAGTTACTACCTTTGTCCCAAAATACGAATGCAAATTACAATTTGACCTCATTTTGTTATTAAAAGAAAGATTTGATGTTGCTGATCCTTTGTAGGTAACTGTTATGCGGTTATCTTACACTGTGATGCACTGATTTTATATGTTTGATATAAATGCTTAAATGATTTTCATCATTGATTAAGTCATTTTATTTTTATAAATGTTATGCTAAGAAAGGAGGTTTTCAAGTTAAGTTGGAACCGAATACAATCCATATTCTAGTGATGATGCGAAACTGAAATGTTTTAGTTGTAATGGAAGTTTAAAAAAGACTTGAAAAATATAGCAGTCGTAACAATGGTAAAGTCATTAGAATTGATAACTAAAGAAGTGGTAAGCCAAAAAGCATTTATAAGGAAAGCGGTGGTAAATAGAAAAAGTAAAGTTGATATGAGTGAAACTGGTGAAAGTAGTGGTAGTAGTAGTAGTAAGAAATCACATAGGGGAAATACCTCTTGTGAAATTGGGTGCTTAACATAATTAAGGCTCTGGATAATAGATGGTGATATGCACGTGGTATACAAGTTTCTAGAAGTTCATAATGATATCTAGTTTATGAAGAAGATATAGTTTTTGAAGACTTCTAGGGATTTGGGTTACTCCTAATATAACTTATTGTTTTATGTTTCGAACGTGAATGTTGGTGTGGTTAGAGATTTTAGGATAATGAAAGAAATGTATGATGGCTTCTGAATGTAGATTGCAAGAATCTTAGGTGCGACATCAACAATTTTATTGAGGATCGTGACACACAAATGGCAGTGGAGATGTTTCTAAGTAAGCAAATGTATTCTATAGGTTATATTGTTGATTATTACAAAGATGACGATTATTGTTTGTGTAGCTTATTCAGGCGATAATGAAGCTAAAAAGAATTACCAAATGATATGGAGATTATGTGTCTATCAAAGCTACCTTCAGGTTTAACAATTAATACATTTTACTACAATTTATAGTATTATTATCCACTATGTTGCACCTTTCTGTTATAAACTGATGCACTTTTTTATGAATAGTTTATATTGATTTATGTCCATGGATGAGATCCTAAGGAATGAAGATGAGTTTCCTAAGAAAAGACGACTCTACCTCAATTGCTAGAAGAAATAAGGACATACCTTAAGGACCTGCCCATACGAAGACCCCGACAAGCAGATACAAAAGCGCCCAAGTTGCTCAGTTTATGGACCTTCCAAAATGTGCGATCAAGAATGAATCTTCTTGTATTCGTTGTTCGATACTTTTTTCGTATTTGATAAATTTCCGTATTTTCTCTCTTTTATGAATTCATCAGCTCGTTGATATAATGAGGTTTTTGTATATATAGTTTGTGTTATTCGATACTTATGCAAATTAATTCTCATTTATATGATTAGCATTCTATTTTAACATTGGTGCACCTTTTTGTTTCTAACACTGATGCACCTTTCATTTTATCATTGTTATGATGAGCAAATTAATTCTCATTGAGCAATTACTGTTTTCAAATTAATGCACCTTTATTCATATACGAGGTACCAACTATTATTTAAATAATGAAGATGTTGTTCAAATCTCGATCCACCAAACACAATTATCACAAATCAACCCATCATGGAAACTTACCTGCAACAACAACAACTTCTTCTTTCATCAGTTAATAGTTACTTATTTCATGATACTTTATTGTTTTTGTGTGTACAAGTGACAAAAACCTAAGAGGTTAACTAAATATGACTAAATATGTCATTGAATCTATAGTAAACATCGCAAAGCAACTATAGTCGGCCGACAAAAAACTAAAATAACTCAAGTAAACAAATCAGAGAAACTCAATTGCTAAGGAATAAATATAGCTAGTTACGTATATTCGTTCAAAATAATACATAGAATTTCAATTAATGATAAAATTATAAGAAAAAAAACACACAAACACACAAAACATACTTCAGTATGCGGTTCAAGACTTCTAAACTTCGATATGGGCTACCCTTCAACTAATTTACAACTTTTTTTTGCATTATTAATCGAAAATGGTAGTTCACTGCTGAGAATACAAGTTGGATTCACTCTCATATAAATGCGTAATAAGATCAGGAGAGAGGTGTATAAAAAGCTTCCATTTTTAGTCTTTTATCATGAAATTGAAGTAGAATCTTGTGTCTTCTTACACTTGGCTTCAGGTTCTTCACCTTATTCTTCACTATTTTTAAGAATCTCATTAACTGATTTTGGGCCATAAGAGATGCGTGTTTGCTAGAAATAGTACGCCCAACCCTTAGTTTTGGGCCCCAATGCCTTTCAGGATTTGGAAGAAAATGGGCCACCTTCTTTGCTTGAGCTTTGCTAAGTGATGCAATCACTGGAGCAAAAACTAGCCTGTTGTTAATCATTTCAAAATATGTTAATTTAGTCCACACTGAGGGTATTTGTGGCATTAGATTAATAATGAATATAAGCATACCTGAAGCACGGGTTCCTTGGCTAAGATCACACTTCCAGAATCCTCCGGTGGCTGGGGTTTCACCGGATGATTTTTAACCTTCAAAATGACAAGAAAAGGGCATCAATTTTAAGCATAGAAAAATGCAGTGTGCACGTAGAAAAAAACACAAAAAATATAAAATTTTAGCTTACCAAACAACGATGATATCCCATATGACCTCCATAGGAGCATCATATTTTAGACCTAATGGGTTCACACGAGTTCCAGAGATATCATATCCATCATTTATCACTACAGACCTAAACAAAATAGATGCACCAACTAAACAAAACAGATGCACCAATTAAACAAAACAAATGCACCAATTAGCTATCGTTGTCATATAATTTCCATGAAAAACATATTTGCCACACAAGAATCTGAACACTCAAGACAATGGTATATAATTTCAAAATATGTCAATTTAGTCCACATTGAAGGGTATTTATGGCATTAGATTAATAATGAATATAAGCATACCTGAAGCACGGGTTCCTTCAAAATGGCTAAGATCACACTTCGATATCCCATATGAATCCACCCGACACGAAACTCGACCAAATCGACACGAAAATTAACGGTGGTTGGGGTTTCACGGATGATTTTTAACCTTCAAAATGACAAGAAAAATGGCATCAATCTTAAGCATAGAAAAAAAGATGCGGATTCAACCCGTGGACATAGAAAAAACACAAAAAATTTAAAATTTTAGCTTACCCAACAACGCATGATATCCCATATGACCTCCATAGGAGCATCAGATTTTAGACCTAATGGGTTCACATGAGTTCCAGAGATACGATATCCAGCATTTATCATTGCAGACCGAAACAAAACAAATGAACAAATAAACAAAGCAGATGCACCAACTAAACAAAACAGATGCACCAATTAAACAAAACAGATTCACCAATTAGTTGTTCACATGAGAATATTTGGAACAGAACTCTTACTTCTATAAAAGCCCTTCGGATTCATTGAGGATGCCGACGCTTCTCCATTGCTCACCGATTGTCTTTATCAACTCTTTTGTAGGAAGAGCTTTCAAATGCATGCCATTCATCCACCTAATGTTTTTGAAAAATGCAATAGCCAAGAATATTAAAAAGATGACACTTTTTGAAAAGATTACAAAACCAACTGAATAAATCAACATCATATGATGAAAAGATAACGAAACTAGTATTGCAACAGGGGATGTATGTTTTCAGTTATTGAAAGTACAAAAGGATAAAAAGAGCATACTTGATAAATACTACAAGATTTCTATTGTCTACAAATAGTTGGATGACATCAAGGCACAAATAGGAAAACTGATACACAACAAATATTATAAGACACTGAAATAACAATGAAAAGTGACAAGAAAAAAAAAGATAAACCTTTGTTTGGATAGTTGAGTCACCCATGATCAAGAATCATATGCCCACGAAAACACCAACTTCAGTAGCCCATCACGGCACAAATGTACACAAAGTTGCTCGACTGCTTCCGCCCAAGCATCGCTCAACGAGGCGACCCATCTCTTGGGACCCATGAATTCACTTCAATGAACCCAGCCCCAATAGTTCTCGGCCCACCAATAACGATTACACGATCACCACAACCTCTAAATGCTATACCCCAACCATTCATTGAATCTGCTCGTTTGGGCAATCTTCCAACGGTCTCCCATTATTTCCTCGGCTTATTATCCATAAACACGTCAGAACACATTTTATGCCCTGAATTTGTCAGTTGATGAACTAACCATACACTCTCGATGCCTTAATTTTGTAACATGATGCCCTAATGTGTTCATTGATGCACTAACCATACAAAGGGATGCCCTATTATGACCAACGATGCACTAAACATACAAATAGACGCCCTACTATGACCAATGATGCACTAAACATACATAATGATGCTCTAACTTATAACATGATGCTCTTGTCAAACTAACTGATGCCATAACACATTTTTTGATGCACTAACGACACAAACGAACGTTATAACAAAACAAGTGATGCCCAAACCATACTAACAGATGCGCTAACGCTTATTTCATATGTAATAATGAAAAAACATATGCCCTAACGTGTAACGTGATGCTTTACTCATACACTCGGGATGCCTTAACGTGTCACGCGACACTCTAATTATACTAATAGATGCCATAACATTAATTGATGATGCTTTAAAATGTACACTAGTTAATGTATAATCATGAAGCATTAATTCAAACCAACTAATGTCGTAACATGATTTTTTTGCACAGATTCACTTAAAAGTCATTTTTATACACACATAATCTACACAGATGCCCTAATTTTACACATATTCACAAAAATACTAATTATGATATAATATACTCAATGATGCATAAAATAACATAAAAATTGAACAATTAATAATTATGTTCTTACTATTGTTTGAGTTCTCACATTCGATTCTTGAATACATAAAAATAACATAAAACTGATGGCATAACATATTTCCTCATTTTTTCTGATAATACAAAGTTTCTGCTTTCACGATTATTTGGATCGGATTTTGATCGGAATTTTATAATATTTGATGTTTTTTTATCGGTTTTAATGGTGGTGGTTTTAATGGTGCAGACGGTAGCGACGGTGGTGGTGGTGGTAACGGTGCGGACGGTGGAGATGGTGGCGACGGTGCAGAAGGTGGAGATGGTGGTGACGATGGTGGTGGTGGTAAGGGTGCAGACGGTGGTGTTGGTGACGGTGCAGAAGGTGGAGATGGAGTAGCTCATCTCTTTTGTGAATGAACTGATAATAACAGAAGAAGATTGACATTCTCTCTTTGTTGATTTGTTTTAATTTTACCCTAAACTTTCAAGTGTTTTCAAAATCTACCACAACTTTTTCTCACTTTTCTCTCTAATTACACTTTTCTCTAGAACCGGACTCTATATATATATATATATATATATATATATATATATATATATATATATATATATATATATATGTGTATATATATGTGTGTGTATATATATATATATATATATATATATATATATATATATATATATACTAATATACCGCGCTACACGCGGCGCGGTGTCCGATTCGACCAAATTTTAACGGCTAATAATTTTTTCGACAAGATATAGTTGTAGTGTATGGGAATCATTTCCGCCAATATTGTTTTTTGGCGAGTACTTGCCTAGGTAGTAGCAGATATCTAATTTTGATAATATTTCGATAGTGAATAACTATTTTTGTCAAAGCGTATTTGTATCGTTAGAATCATTTCTTCGTATTTGTAGTGTTAGGGATTTTTTTTCGAGCAATTGTTTTCTAACGGCATGGTTGCATTGTTTTTTCAATTATGTAGATTTTTGTGTGTCTTTTTCTGATAGCACATTTAATAATAACACATTTAAATTGTAGCAATCTTTTCTGACATCGTTGTCAAAATTTGATATGTGGTGATTTGTGTATGTGTTATTTTTTTCTTTTTCAAGTACGGATTATATGTTTGTGCGCTCATTGAAGGGTTGTACTGTGTGCATCAGGGTGTTGTACTATTTGTTTCGCGGTGTCAGTAGGATCGGGTTGACTCGACCCGAACCCGATAAAGCTTTATCGGGTCGGGTTAATTGGGTTAATAAAATTAGCCGGGTTTGTTTGACCCGAACCCGATAACCGGATATTATTATCGAGTCGGGTTAGAATTGAATTATTTTTCTTATCGGGTCAACTCGATAAGACCCGAAAAATGCTAAATATTTCTTTTTTAAATACTCTTGTAAGCCAATTAGACTTTGCATTAGATCATAGTATTCCTGGCTCAGATTTGATCAAGTACCCCTCATAATCATACACAACTATCATGGTTCAAGCTACATGAAACCAAATTAAGGCCACACGATATTGCACAGAATACATTACTCTTATTCGTCTTGTATATATATCTCGTAACATGTGATAGAAATGTATGCGTTTAGAACCCGTAGGCTTTGTCAAACCTGTAACATGTCCTCCATTGATGGTAAAAATTGAATCCTTGTGAGAAAATCAATTGCATTTCCAAGATTTAAAAATTGCTTGATTAACTAATTTGCACTTGTCATAGATATTACAAATTGGATAGCATACAATAGTTCTTTTCTTTTAACATTATTGTAGCCATCACTTGTAATGTAGAAGTTAATTACAATACCAAGGGCGAAGGGCTTATGATCTTATGAGATATGATTTAAACACTATATCATTTAGATAACATAAACTTACATTCTTTTAGTTGTACTATTTTCCAATAGAGAATCATTTAAATGAGTTACTCAAAGCCCGTGATTCATCAATCGGTATGATATTCTTGTCTAAACTTTTTTGACTTATGCATGTTTACCTATGTCCAATTTTATCATAACCATAAAGCATATGTATTCAGATTATCTTTGTCCAACCTACATTGTCCTTTTTCGCGTTTTTGGGTCCTTGAGTTGTCTTTTCTTCCACAAAATGCTTTTTAGAATTCAAAATTCAAACTCAATGAAATCATAATAGACATATTTAAGGTATATGGTCCCATTGAAACACATTAGCAAAAAGTTGTCGGCCACCATACGAACCTAAAATTTCGAAATAACTTGAACAAAATGATGCGAATATCTAAACTCGGAAAGAACCCCATTATACTTTTGATCATTAAAGCTTGTTTTAAAGCTCAAACCTTAAACATAAAGATAAAAAGGACCTCAAATGATCTTTTACAGACAGAATCCGGGTCCTAAACAATATCAAGGCACCAAACAGTTTAAAGTCGAATATAACCTCAAAGCAAAGCGTACACAATGAACACAAAACCAGAGTCGCATGCCTCAAGACCGACAACAGCTAAATGGTGTTCATGATCGTCGTCAATAAAACCCTACACAAAAATAGCTTGATTTATTAGAGCTCAGATTAAAACTCATAAATCTTGAGATTGAAAACAAACAACCCAAGTACATTATTTTTGAGTTCAAGCTATTACAATAACAAAAAACAAAACTTTTATGGGCGGGACTTGGGCCCAGTGGATTTACAATGCCTTTGCTACATAAACGATTTTGAAAGTCTTTACATTTCAACGTTTACAATGCCTTAGCTGCATAAGCGATTTTGGAAGGCTTTACATTTCAAAACAAACTCTATGAACTCACTCAACCTTTGTGTTGACACTTTTAGCATGTTTTAATCGGTATCTCGGCATTCACTTCATGGCACGCATTGGGACACATCATGGAGTCGTGATGACGATAACGTCTCACTAGGTTTTACTTACTTTAAAACATCGTTTGTATTGTAACAAACTTATTTCCGCACAAATTGGTTTCATTTGGGACCTACTTTGTAAACTCGATTGTTTTATTAAATCAAACGATGTTCTTTTCAAAGCGACACTTTAGGTCGTTCAATATAACTTGTGATTGTGATGCTATGATGGTCAATCCCGAAATTCCATTCATCGCAAAGGAGTAATTTGGGGTGTGACATTATCAAAGATAAAAAATAGTGCTGATATACGTGTTTATTTGTACCGATTATTTGTTTATTACGAGTTAGGTTTTTTTATGAATTTTGATTCGGCAATCATCATATTTTTTCATTGATGTTTCGTTTTATGTGTTTTTGTAACATGATGCATTGTATGGATTAGTTATTTGAAGCAAATTTGAGAAAAAAATGACTTGGAATGATGTTTACAAGAATTGCACACAAGATGTTTGATAAAATGCCTAAATGAAATTTTATGATAATGATGCATTGATTTTACACTATGATGCACCAACTTTTCATGTAGAATCTGCTTTAAGCTAATAAGATTGATTATTATAATTCTGGTGATGTTCTAAAATGAATTAGATATTACTAGAGTCACCCAAGTTACTACCTTTGTCCCAAAATACAGATGCACAATTACAATTTGACCTCATTTTGTTATTAAAAGAAAGATTTGATGTTCTTTGATCCTTTGTAGATAGCTTATTATGCGGTTATCTTACCTGTGATGCTTGATTTTATATGTTTGATATAAATGCTTAAATGATTTTCATCATTGATTAAGTCATTTGATTTTTATAAATGTTATGCTAAGAAAGGAGGTTTTCAAGTTAAGTTGGAACCGAATACAATCCATATTCTAGTGATGATGCGAAACTGAAATGTTTTAGTTGTAATGGAAGTTTAAAAAAGACTTGAAAAATATAGCAGTCGTAACAATGGTAAAACTGTTAGAATTGATAACTAAAGAAGTGGTAAGCCAAAAAGCATTTATAAGGAAAGCAGTGGTAAACAGAAAAAGTAAAGTTGATATGAGTGAAACTGGTGAAAGTAGTGGTAGTAGTAGTAGTAAGAAATCACATAGGGGAAATACCTCTTGTGAAATTGGGTGCTTAACATAATTAAGGCTCTGGATAATAGATGGTGATATGCACGTTGTATACAAGTTTCTAGAAGTTCATAATGATATCTAGTTTATGAAGAAGATATAGTTTTTGAAGACTTCTAGGGATTTGGGTTACCCCTAATATAACTTATTGTTTTATGTTTCGAACGTGAATGTTGGTGTGGTTAGAGATTTTAGGCTAATGAAAGAAATGTATGATGGCTTCTGAATGTAGATTGCAAGAATCTTAGGTGCGACATCAACAATTTTATTGAGGATCGTGACACACAAATGGCAGTGGAGATGTTTCTAAGTAAGCAAATGTATTCTATAGGTTATATTGTTGATTATTACAAAGATGACGATTATTGTTTGTGTAGCTTATTCAGGGCAGATAATGAAGCTAAAAAGAATTACCAGCGATATGGAGATTATGTGTCTATCAAAGCTACCTTCAGGTTTAACAATTAATACATTTTACTACAATTTATAGTATTATTATCCACTATGTTGCACCTTTCTGTTATAAACTGATGCACTTTTTTATGAATAGTTTATATTGATTTATGTCCATGGATGAGATCCTAAGGAATGAAGATGAGTTTCCTAAGAAAAGACGACTCTACCTCAATTGCTAGAAGAAATAAGGACATACCTTAAGGACCTGCCCATCACGAAGACCCGGCAAGCGAGATACAAAAGCGTGAGTTGCTCGGTTTATGGACCTTCCAAAATGTGCGATCAAGAATGAATCTTCTTGTATTCGTTGTTCGATACTTTTTTCGTATTTGATAAATTTCCGTATTTTCTCTCTTTAATGAATTCATCAGCTCATTGATATAATGAGGTTTTTGTATATATAGTTTGTGTTATTCGATACTTATGCAAATTAATTCTCATTTATATGATTAGCATTCTATTTTAACATTGGTGCACCTTTTTGTTTCTAACACTGATGCACCTTTCATTTTATCATTGTTATGATGAGCAAATTAATTCTCATTGAGCAATTCTGTGTTTTCAAATTAATGCACCTTTATTCATATCACAGGTACCAACTATTATTTAAATAATGAAGATGTTGTTCAAATCTTGATCCACCAAACACAATTATCACAAATCAACCCATCATGGAAACTTACATGCAACAACAACAACTTCTTCTTTCATCAGTTAATAGTTACTTATTTCATGATACTTTATTGTTTTTGTGTGTACAAGTGACAAAAACCTAAGAGGTTAACTAAATATGTCATTGAATCTATAGTAAACATCGTGAAAGCAACTATAGTCGGCCGACAAAAAACTAAAATAACTCAAGTAAACAACCGTAGAAACTCAATTGCTAAGGAATAAATATAGCTAATTCGTATATTCGTTCAAAATAATACATAGAATTTCAATTAATGATAAAATTATAAGAAAAAAACACACAAACACACAAACATACTTGATTATGCGGTTCAAGACTTCTAAACTTGATATGGGCTACCCTTCAACTAATTTACAACTTTTTTTTGCATTATTAATCGAAAATGGTAGTTCACTGCTGAGAATACAAGTTGGATTCACTCTCTGCACATAAATGCAGAATAAGATCAGGAGAGAGGTGTATAAAAAGCTTTCATTTTTAGTCTTTTATCATGAAATTGAAGTAGAATCTTGTGTCTTCTTACACTTGGCTTCAGGTTCTTCACCTTATTCTTCACTATTTTTAAGAATCTCATTAACTGATTTTGGGCCATAAGAGATGCGTGTTTGCTAGAAATAGTCGCCCAACCCTTAGTTTTGGGCCCCAATGCCTTCGGATTTGGAAGAAAATGGGCCACCTTCTTTTGAGCTTTGCTAAGTGATGCAATCCTTGGAGCAAAACTAGCCTTTGTTAATCATTTCAAAATATGTTAATTTAGTCCACACCGAGGGTATTTGTGGCATTAGATTAATAATGAATATAAGCATACACGAAGCACGGGTTCCTTGGCTAAGATCACACTTCCAGAATCCTCCGGTGTTGAGGGTTTCACGGATGATTTTTAACCTTCAAAATGACAAGAAAAGGGCATCAATTTTAAGCATAGAAAAATGCGGTGTACGTGAAAAAACAAAAAAATATAAAATTTTAGCTTACCAAACAACGATGATATCCCATAATACCTCCATAGGAGCATCATATTTTAGACCTAATGGGTTCACATGAGTTCGAGAGATATCATATCCATCATTTATCACTCTGAGACCTAAACAAAATAGATGCACCAACTAAACAAAGCAGATGCACCAATTAAACAAAACAAATGCACCAATTAGCTATCGTTGTCATATAATTTCCATGAAAAACATATTTGCCACACAAGAATCTGAACACTCAAGACAATGGTGTATAATTTCAAAATATGTCAATTTAGTCCACACTGAAGGGTATTTGTGGCATTAGATTAATAATGAATATAAGCATACCTGAAGCACGGGTTCCTTGGCTAAGATCACACTTCCAGAATCCACTGGTGGTTGGGGTTTCACCGGATGATTTTTAACCTTCAAAATGACAAGAAAAAGGCATCAATCTTAAGCATAGAAAAATGCAGTGTGGACATAGAAAAAAACACAAAAAAATTTAAAATTTTAGCTTACCCAACAACGCATGATATCCCATATGACCTCCATAGGAGCATCAGATTTTAGACCTAATGGGTTCACATGAGTTCCAGAGATACGATATCCAGCATTTATCATTGCAGACCTAAACAAAACAGATTTACCAAATAAACAAAGCAGATGCACCAACTAAACAAAACAGATGCACCAATTAAACAAAACAGATTCACCAATTAGTTGTTCACATGAGAATATTTGGAACAGAACTCTTACTTCTATAAAAAAATCCCTTTAGATTCATTGAGGATGCCGATGCTTCTCCATTGCTCACCGATTATCTTTATCAACTCTTTTGTAGGAAGAGCTTTCAAATGTATGCCATTCATCCATCTAATGTTTTTGAAAAATGCAATAGCCAAGAATATTAAAAAGATGACACTTTTTGAAAAGATTACAAAACCAACAGAATAAATCAACATCATATGATGAAAAGATAACGAAACTAGTATTGCAACTGGGGATGGTATGTTTTCTGTTATTGAAAGTACAGAAGGATAAAAGAAGAGCATACTTGATAAATACTACAAGATTTCTATTGTCTACAAATAGTTGGATGACATCAAGGCACAAATAGGAAAACTGATACACAACAAATATTATAAGACACTGAAATAACAATGAAAAGTAACAAGAAAAAAAAAAGATAAACCTTTGTTTGGATAGTTGAGTCACCCATGATCAAGAATCATATGCCCATGAAAACACCAACTTGGCTGACCCATCACGGCACAAATGTACACAAAGTTGCTCATTGCTTCCGCCCAAGCATCGCCTCAACGAGGCGACCCATCTCTTGGGACCCATGAATTCACTTCAATGAACCCATTTATAGTTCTCGACCCACCAATAATGATTACGATCACCACAACCTCTAAATGCTATACCCCAACCATTCATTGAATGCGCTTTCGTTTGGGCAATCTTCCAACGGTCTCCCATTATTTCTCGGCTTATTATCCATAAACACGTCGAACACATTTTATGCCCAATTTGTTAGTTGATGAACTAACCATACACTCGATGCCTTAATTTTGTAACATGATGCCTAATGTGTTCATTGATGCACTAACCATACAAAGGATGCCCTATTATGACCAAATGATGCACTAAACATACAAATAGACGCCCTACTATGACCAATGATGCACTAAACATACATAATGATGCTCTAACATAACATGATGCTCTTGTCAAACTAAGCGATGCCATAACACATTTTTGATGCACTAACGACACAAGCGAACGTTATAACAAAACAAGTGATGCCCAAACCATATTAACGATCTTATGCTAACGCTTATTCCATATGTAATAATGAAAAAGACATATGCCCTAACGTGTAATGTGATGCTTTACTCATACACTCGGGATGCCTTAACGTGTCACGCGACACTCTAATTATACTAATAGATGCCATAACATTAATTGATGATGCTTTAAAATGTACACTAGTTAATGTATAATCATGAAGCATTAATTCAAACCAACTAATGTTTGTAACATGATTTTTTGCAGTTACTTAAAATTCATTTTATACACATAATCTACGGATGCCTAATTTTACACATATTCACAAAAATACTAATTATGATATAATATACTCAATGATGCATAAAATAACATAAAAATTGAACAATTAATAATTATGTTCTTACTATTGTTAGAGTTCTCACATTCGATTCCTGAATACATAAAAATAACATAAAACTGATGGCGTAACATATTTCCTCATTTTTTCTGATAAAACAAAGTTTCTGCTTTCACGATTATTTGGATCGGATTCTGATCGGAGTTTTATAATATTTGATGTTTTTTTATCGGTTTTAATGGTGGTGGTTTTAATGGTGCAGACGGTAGCGACGGTGGTGGTGGTTGTAACGGTGCGGGCGGTGGAGATGGTGGCGACGGTGCATAAGGTGGAGATGGTGGTGACGATGGTGGTGGTGGTAACGGTGGAGACGGTGGTGTTGGTGACGGTGCAAAAGTTGGAGATGGAGTAGCTCATCTCTTTTGTGAATGAACTGAAAATGACATAAGAAGATTGACATTCTCTCTTTTGTTGATTTGTTTATAATTTTTACCCTAAACTTTCAAGTGTTTTCAAAATCTACCCTGTAACTTTTTTTCTCATTTTTCTCTCTAATTACACTTTTCTTTAGAACCGGACTCTATATATACATATATATATATATATATATATATATATATATATATATATATATATATATATATATATATATATATATATATATATATATATATATATATATATATATATATATATATATATATATATATATATATGTGTGTGTGTATGTGTATATATATGTGTGTGTATATATATATATATATATATATATATATATATATATATATATATATATATAACTGAATCTACGCCTATAACGGCGATTGTCCGATTCGACCAAATTTTAACGGCTAATAATTTTTTTTCGACAAGATATAGTTGTAGTGTATGGGAATCATTTCCGCCAATATTGTTTTTTGGCCGAGTACTTGCGCCTAGTGGTAACAGTATCTAATTT